>BQNB010152447.1:0-15772 GCA_026074375.1 Tanacetum coccineum
TTATTAATAAAAATCTTTGAAAATTTACCCCTTTCAAGCAAAATTTCTAAGTATAATTTTCTTCTGAAAATTCGGCATGACCCGTACGTCTATATGAGTTTTTCCAAGGTTCTAAACCTTAATCCAAAACACTTTTCACAAACCCGACATTTTCCGACAAACACAATATCAATACCTTCAATACGTTTTATCAAACCGTAGCCAAATAATCCCTTTTCATTGTACAAGTCCAACAAAATCCCTCTTAGTCCAACACAAATCCTTTAGTCCATTTACAAATCCACTATTTCATTTTTTTGTTATTGGGCCTTATGGCCCATTATGGTCTTAAATACTTAGCCCGATAGTAAAACTTAGTCCATACCTCTTTTCATAAGCCTAAAATATAAACCAAAACCCAATGGGCCTAAAGCCCATTAAGCCGAATCGAATATTAGCCATAAGCTTTTTATATAGTTCAAAAACTAAATAAGCTATAAGCTTTTTATATAAGTCGAAAACCAAATAAGCTATAAGCTTAATATATAAGCCGAAAACCAAATAAGCTATAAGCTTAATATATAAGCCGAAATCACAAGCTCAAAATAAGCCGAGTCCAATAAGCCAAAGCCCAAAACCAAAAACAAAATCCAATAACCAAGTCCAAGTGGGCCGAGCCCACTTTGGTGTCGGACCAACGCAACCAAACGGACCCTTATTGGGCCGAGACAAACCAAACGCACCCTTCGGTTGGGCCGAGCCCACACCGAGTCCACAACCACATGTGGGTTGGGCCGAACCACCAAACGGGCCGGTTGGGACGAGCCCACACCGAAACAACCCGAACCGAATACCACATAAGCCCAATAAGTTATAACTTAGCTTATTAAATAAGCAAAAACCTCAAAATAAGCCCCTTTAAGCATTTTCATAAAACGAAAAATTACCATAACAACCATTTTATTTAAATTCGAAATTCCTTTCTTTATTTCCTTTTTAGCCAAAGCACAAACACCCCCTTTTTATACTTTTTCGTTTCCAAGATTCGATTTTTACGACGATCAACTTGTACAACTAGTGTGTTAACACCATAATAACCACAAAAGTACAACTTTTAACAAAGTTTAGAAAACTTACAAGTTTGGATGACCTTGGTTTGGTTTTGACGCGAAAGGAACGAATTTGTACACCTTTATATAACCCGCGTCTACTAACTATCAACCCACTAACTATTCTTAACCCGTGTTCTTGTGAAAATCTTCAAAATCTTTGTTTTTCTTCTTCCTTGTGTTCGTCCGAATATAAAGAGAGAGAGGGAGAGATTTTTTTGTGTTTTTGATTTTCAAAATGGTGCATGAACCAAAACTGTTTGAGATGGTGGAATAAAAAGGGTACTATGCAAGACATGCTAGCTTAAAAATAGCCATTTGGTCTCCTCTTGACTTCTTTTGACCGATTGGATCCTAGGGAGGGTCTCGGGTCTTCCTTTTTGTGTCGGGATCACTTAAAAACTCAATTTTCATCTATTTAAAACGTCAACCAAACTTAGTTATCATTTCCATTGCGTTTAAAATCATTTTTCCATAAACCTAGGTTATTCACACGACACTAATCATATTAAATTGCTACAAAAATCCATTTTGAGCCATTATCGGTCGACTCCGGACCGAAAACATGAATTTTTGACAAAACTCAACCGAACCTCGCTCATCCATTTAAAAAAACTTCAACCCACAAAATAAGGCTTAACAACTTATATTCAACCAAAATTTCGCCTTTTTTATGACCGTTAGAGTCTTTTATCGAATTTTACGAAAACAATCGTGTTTCTGATAACTTTCAAATCTCACTCTCACAATTTATGTTTTAAACCACGTTATCATATCATTATGAATTTATTAAATAAGTAAACCCATTAACACATTCCCAACTTCATAAAATCTCCACACTCGAATAAACTGTCATGCCGGTACGCGCTGCGTGACGATTTCTCGCTAAACACGGGAAAACTTCCCGGAAAGCACTAAAAACCTCAAAACCACTTTAAAACAGAAAATGAATCAAAAGTGATTCATTCACGAACTCAAAACTTCATCAAACTCCTGGTTGAACCAAAACCGCTTTTACGCAAAATAGTCAACAGAAGTCAACTTTTCAGCTTTCATCAGGAAAACTGACAAGATCGAAAGACTTCAAAATACAAAACTATAATTTTTTTTATAATACTTAACCCTGGAAATTTTACCGGTTATCACAGTCTCACCCCCTTAAAGGAATTTTCCCCTGAAATTCAACTCAATTCATCAATTCACAACACTAACAGGAAATTCCATTCCTCAAAGAATCCCATCAATCACTAGGATTTAGTCTTTTCAAGCGAGGTTTCTTACGATCCCTCTAAAGACTAAGTCTTTCCACAGTCCAAAACTCAACACTTTCTCATGGTCAATCCATATTCATTTACAATACCACGATAACCTCTCATACTATCTCTTAGATTCAAAATTTCTCACACTTAGGTCACACTGTCTCAGTTGGGTGTCAGGATACGATCCAATCCTTGACGTGACGACAAATATATTAGAATTGGCATTGCCAAATCTTTCTGGTTATCCAACCAACGGGACTAACCCTACAGGGTATATGTCCTACATAACACGGCTCATGCTCTAGTTTCTCAAGAACACCCATGGTTCTTTACCAAAACTTACTTACTCAAAATCCCCAAGTAAACCTTACGTGGTCAAACAATCCCGGCTCTACCTTTCTAGGAAGGCCGTTTCATGATCTAAACCACATCATTATTCACCTTAAACTTTTCCAAATCAATCCTACTTCACGAGTGTCTTATACCTTATATCACTTAGGTAGGTCAAAATACCTCTCAAAAGCTTACACAGTAAAGAGTATGATCAGATTTCCCAACTGATCACCACAACTCTTTCCAATACTCTTTGTGACCATTCACGGTCTATTACCTTCCTATTAGCTTTCCTAACAAGACGGTATAATCGATTTCCGCGAATACATTTCGAGCTTACAAAATATACTAACTACATCGTACGCCAATTCCTAATAAGGAAGTGGGTATCCAATCTATCATGAGCAACCAATCGCAACGCACTCCCACACTGTCGAAACTGCGCTCTCAAACTAACACGAAACAACACAAAATACTGCTATCCATAAATATCGAACATAATTTTTCCTTTACTATCACGAATCGATTTCAATACAAATCGCCTAATGACTAGAATGATTCATCATAACTACCAATACAAAAAGAAACTTTTCTAATCATAACCGACACTAACCGATGCTACCGGGTTTAGTGATATACACAAATTACTAATCCAAACCTCATATACCCTACGCATCTCCTCTAGGCTCCTGCCCTCTCCTCATACTGCCAACAACCTTAGCCAACTCTAATCGCGCACGTCTCTCCTTAGCAAGCTGTAACCGCAAATCCTGGTTCTTTCCCTGTATATCACTGATGGCATGCCACAGAGCTGCTCTTTGTGCATCCGTCTGACCTTCCCACGACTCCAAGGCTAACACTGGTCTCCATATCGCTCTAAATGTCGCTGCGACCCTCTCCTGCTCGTACTCTAGACTCCTAAACCGATACCTCTAGGATAAAATCTCATCCCTAACAGCCCCGACCTAGTAAATAACTCTCTTATGTCTTTATCGTATCTCTTGAACAGAGCAGACGATAGCTCCTCTAATCGTATTGCATGATCATGAATCAATCCCCCTTGCATCTCGACTTGAGCTCCCAGCTCAGTTAAAAATCCCTCAGTCTCGGCTGATGAAACAGGTAAAGGAACAACATAAGGTGATGGAGAAATGGGAAGTAAACTAGACGTCCACTCAGGTGAAGGTGGTGTCTGTACAGGTTCTGCTGGTGGTGGGTAAGCAGGAACATCAATATAAACCATACCGTCCTCCGGGTCTGTCCATGTGGTGAGTGTAGGCTGTCTAGCTGCCGACACCCTCTCGAGTCTCTCAGACTCTGGTGCAGATCCAAAACCCTATCCGACCTCAAACGTACTGTATACATGATCTTCCTCTAACGCTAACTCTCGGGGCCTCAATGCTCCATACCCAAGTTCTAAAGTCGCGCTCACAGCTGTCCTCACAACCGGAGCTGCCTCCTGTTGACCCCCAGGTACAGCCTCCTCCTCCTCTAAACTAAGTCCATCACTCTCTACACTATGACCCTCGTCGTTTAAACTACCCAACAGACATGAGAAAGCCGTCGAAACGTACTGTATACTGACGTAAGAAACTCCCTCCATAAAATAACCTGCTAACCGGAGAACAACATAACAGGTACTCGTTGGCAAATCGCAAACCGTTCTCAGGAGGCCACAATGCTCCATATACCCGCATAGAGTTCTAAGTAAGTCGCCTCCTCAAGAACAAACACTTAGTACACTATTCCAAATTAGAAAAAACAGGTGTGCCATAGCTCCTATTCTGTATGGATCCAGAGAGGCCCGCACATATACAAAAAAAACAAAACAACACAAAGCCCGTACATAGCCACTCTCCCTTCCTCTTCCTCTCTCTCCTCTAAAAAACTAAGTCCAAATCACATCATCACTCTCTACACTATGACCCTCGTCGTTTAAACTACGACTCTCATCATCCATACCATAACTCTCATCATCTAAACCATAACTCTTATCATCCGTACTAGGGCCCTCGACCCCGCAGCAAGACCCTCGTCGCCCGCAGCAGGATCCTCATCCTCTACGGTAGGACCTTCATCCTCTGCGTCCTCTGCGTCACAACTAACTGAATCCAAACGTCTCCGTCTATCGTCCCCTCATCCTCCTCATCATCATCATCCCTCACTATTGTCTACAATCTCAGACCATACCTCCGATAATGATTTCTGTGACAAAGACAAGCAACTTCTATGTAAGAGGACCTAGAACCTCTTTACGGAACACTGACTTAAAACATAGCTGACAACCTCTACCATACAGGCTTAGAGAGGCCTAACTGAACATTAGTAGGTGAGCTGCACAGCTATACCGTGCAGTCCAGCGGAGTAATAGGAAACCACAGTGGGTGGAGTACGTCCAGGTAGTGATGTAGCTGTGCTTACAGTGAGGGGGTGACTCCAAGTGTCGTTAGGATCAATAGGGTCCTCAAGAGGCTCGGACTCTGTTCCGTCCACCAAATAAGCCTGCCTAATGGCCCATAGGGATCCTTAGGAAATGGAATGGCACTCAGGAGCTCTAACCCTAGCCTGGGTGAACTCTCTGGGTCAACAATCACAGGGTAGACATCCTATGAATAAAACATAAAAGGGTATAAAGTATAAAATAATATTATCCAAATTATCACATCATTAGCCTTACATATACAATCATTATAGCTTTGAAATTAGCGTTCGTAAAACTATATATATACAAATATATATACATAAACATATATATATATATATATATATAGTAAATAGATATATATATATATATATTAAATATAAGTAATAATATATATATATATAACCCTAATATATATATTAAATATATCAGAAATACGAAACAATGAAAATCGACCGACCAGGTTTGATACCGAACAGGCATAACCGGTCAACACATAAAACATATAATCCACAAAAGCATATTCTCAAATCACGTCGCTACCTGCGACTATCCACAAAAATTTTCAAGGCAACACGCTCTACACTAAAGCAAGCATGGCCAAAATCAATCAATCAGTCAATCATCGCTATCCGCAAATCTTTTTTTACTTACACTCTCGAGGCATCGCACACTACTACTACTAAGGCAGCATGGCAATCCTAAAATCAACATAATCTCAATCTCAACACTCGAAAGTGTTCTCATCGCTTTACATCCTATCATTTTCAGGTGGTCACATTACTCACACTTCCCTTCCCTCCTCTAACATAACTTTAGGAAACTAACCCCATCATTTCATAGTCCTTCCTGAATTAAGCATAGTTGATCAGGTTATGAGTAATTTAGGAAAAATTCCATGAACTGCTCGATTTATTTTGACTTTCACCATGTTTGAGGTTTTACTAAAAATAGACTTCACTTTCCGGTTATAGATGCGCTTTTTATTTTATTTTATAAAAACCGGCATTCTCTATAACCTTGGCTTTGATACCAATCTGTCACACCCCGTCAGTGGCGGAAACACGGGATGCAACGATACCGTTCATCGCACAAGATACAAGATCATACACTTTACAATTTATAATAACAAAACTTGGATTTACATAAATTTTACAAGTTAAAACTTGACAAAACCAAATAATCAAAACCCACCTCGACCCAGTTCCCTTAGGTTACATCTTTGCTCTTCCAATACCATTCATATACCTTTGATTTGACACAAATGAAAATGATACTCGAAAATGTCAATAATAATGTCGATGAGCTCGTAGGTTTAACCTTAAACCCAAAAGTTGTGCCAAAATTTCAATAGTGGACAATAGTGCTATATGACAGTGAATATATGCAAACAACCTTAACATCACCGCTAATCAATAACCAAATGTCACTTACGCACCTAAAGGGCCTACCAGCTGGAGCACTAAAATTAAGGCAGGACCACACACAAACCTGGGTAGGCGTACCCATCCGCTCTAATAATCACACAAATACTGAGTAGGTGTACTCATCCGATCCAATAATCTCACAAACACTGGGTAGGCGTACCCATCCGATCCAATAATCTCACAAACACTGGGTAGGCGTACCCATCCGACCCAAATAATCATGCATCACATAATATTCACATAGGAGTCATAAGCACATATCTTGTCCCAAAAACAAAACCACATTTCGAACAGATCACTTCAAAAACATTTCAAAACACATTTGAGTATCATTTTCTCCTAACGGAAAAATAGTAAAAAAGTGGGGCTACGAGAACTCACCTCAATCAGTAATCAAAAGCAACCGCACAATCTCAAATAAGGCAGAACACAATCAATCTCTACGCAAGCGCACAATGTACCCGGCAACGAACACAATCAATCTCTATGCAAGCGCACAATGTACCCGGCAACGACCTAATATATACTCACTATATCAATACTCTAACAAAATTATCTTATTGTACAAGAGTTCATCTTTACTCACGCAAAATCCTCATTTTCTAACCAAAATCCCATTTCCAATTCATATCATTACAAACTCGTTATCTCATACCTTTAACTCATTACAAAAACCATCGTCTTATTACCAATACTTGGGCAAAGTGCGACATCAATACAATACAGCTCAAACACCTCAAATCGTTGAACGATACAATCGACCAAAATACTCCGCGTAAATCTGACGAAAAAGAAATGAGTAAAAACTCCAAAGCCGCAGATAAATAATCCATATTTCCGTAATCGATACAATATATATACATATAAATACTTAATACTTTAAATAAATAATAATATTTTATAATTATTTTCGTCTTATTATCAAGCTAACATGGTACACGTCTCGTCATTAAATATGTCCATGACCCATAGCTTTTACCTCGACACTAAACTTCCCATAAGAATCATCTTTCATTTCCTCAATTTAAAATTGGCACAACGATTATAAATATTAAATGTTTAAGAAAAAGGTTTCGAGAAATTACATCTTTCATCTTGCATTAAATTTTCAAGTAAAATAACTATTTATTATTAAAATCTTGAAAATCTTACCCCTTTTTAAGCAAATTTCTAAGTATAAATTCCTTTCAAAAATTCGGCATGACCCGTACGTCTTTATGACTTTTTCCAAGGTCTTAAACCTTAATCCAAAACACTTTTTCACAACTCGACGTTTTCCGACAAACACAATATCAATACCTTCAACATGTTTTATCAAACCGTAACAAAATAACCCCTTTACATCCAACAAGTCCAACAAAATCTCTCTCTTAGTCCAACACAAGTCCTTTAGTCCATTTACAAATCCACTATTTCATTTTTCTTGCTATTGGACCTTATGGCCCTTTATGGTCTTAAATACTTAGCCCGATAGTAAAAACATAGTTCATACCTCTTTTCATAAGCTCAAAATATAAACCAAAATCCAATGGGCCTTAAGCCTATTAAGCCAAATCGAATATTAGCCATAAGCTTTTTATATATTTTGAAAACCAAATAAGCAAAAAACTTAATATAATAGCCGAGAACCAAATAAGCTATAAGCTTGTCGAAAACCAAATAAGCTATAAGCTTAATATATAAGCCGAAATTACAAGCTCAAAATAAGCCGAGTCCAATATGCAAAAGCCCAAAACCAAAAACTAAGTCCAATAACCAAGTCTAAGTGGGCCGAGCCCACCTTGGTGTCGAACCAACGCAACCAAACAGACCCTTATTGGGCCGAAATAAACCAAACGCACCCTTCGGTTGGGCCGAGCTCACACCGAGTACACAACCACACGTGGGTTGGGCCGAACCACCAAACGAGCCGGTTGGGACGAGCCCACACCGAAACAACCCGAACCGGATATCACTAAAGCCCAATAAGTTATAACTTAGCTTATTAAATAAGCAAAAACCTCAAAATAAGCCCCTTTAAGCATTTTCATAAAACGAAAAATTACCATAACAACCATTTTATTTAAATTCGAAATTCCTTTCTTTATTTCCTTTTTAGCCAAAGCACAAACACCCCCTTTTTATACTTTTTCGTTTCCAAGATTCGATTTTTACGACGATCAACTTGTACAACTAGTGTGTTAACACCATAATAACCACAAAAGTACAACTTTTAACAAAGTTTAGAAAACATACAAGTTTGGATGACCTTGGTTCGGTTTTGACGCGAAAGGAATGAATTTGTACACCTTTTATATAACCCGTGTCTACTAACTATCAACCCACTAACTATTCTTAACCCGTGTTTTTGTGAAAATCTTTAAAATCTTTGTTTTTCTTCTTCCTTGGGTTCGTCTGAATATAGAGAGAGAGGGAGAGATTTTTTTGTGTTTTTGATATTCCAAATGGTGCATGTACCAAAAATGTTTGAGGTGGTGGAACAAAAAGGGTACTATGCAAGACATGCTAGCTTAAAAATAGCCATTTGGTCTCCTCTTGACTTCTTTGACCGACTTGAGAATCGTCTAGGGAGGACTCGGTCCTTCCTTTTGTGCCGGATCACTTAAAAACTCAATTTTCATATCTATTTAAAAAAACGTCAAACCAACCGTAGTTATATTCCATTGTGTTTAAAATCATTTTCCAATAAACCTAGGTTATTCACACGACACTTATCATATTAAATTGCTACAAAAATCCATTTTGAGCCGTTATCGGTAGACTCCAGACCGAAAACATAAATTTTTGACAAAACTCAACCGAACCTCGCTCATCCATTTAAAAAAACTTCAAACCACAAAATAAGGCTTAATAACTTATATTCAACCAAAATTTCACTTTTTTACCACCGTTACAGTCTTTTACCGAATTTCACGAAAAAAACCGTTTTTCTGATAACTTTCAAATCTCACACTAACAATTTACGTTTTAAACCACGTTATTATATCATTATGAATTTATTAAATAAGTAAACCCATTAACACACTCCCAACTGCATAAAATCTCCACACTCGAATAAACTGTCGTGCCGGTACGCGCTGCATGACGATTTCTCGCTAAACGCGGGAAAACTTCTCGGATAGCACTGAAAACCTCAAAACCACTTTAAAACAGAAAAAAGAATCAAAAGTGATTCATTCACGAACTCAAAACTTCATCAAACTCCGGTTAAACTGAAACCGCTTTTACGCAAAATAGTCAACAGAAGTTAACTTTTCAGCTTTCATCAAGAAAACTGACAAGATCGAAACACTTCAAAATACAAAACTATAATTTTTTTTATAATACTTAACCCTGGAAATTTTACCAGTTATCACATATAAAGAAAGAGTAGTTTGTTTTGTTAAACCTATATTTGTTGGAGTATGCTCGTGTTATAATAAATAATTATACGGCTAGACACATGTGAGCCTATGGGGTCACACATATATACACTGATGTACCGGTTTTATATATTGTAATTTTTGTATTTACGGTATATAAATAACCCACATAACTCAGGATCACTATTGGGCTTCTAATAACTAAGTAAAGTACTTATTATATTAGACTTAGAAATCAAATGGGAGGCTCATTCTAGCCCATATAGGGGCCGGCCGTAAGGGGATCTAAGGGGGGGGAGATAAGATCAAGGTTTCGGTTAATAAATAGGAGATATCTTCTTATTATTTGTTGAACAATTTACCAAATATTCTCCCCTACTTTCTCTCTCAAATACACGGCTCAAAACTTGTTCCCATCTAGGGTTTATAGTTTTCTCGATCCAACTCTTTGAATCTAGTTCATTCAAGGTGTGTTACAAGGCTACGGGGTTAAGACTAGCATCTAATTGGTATACAAGGAAGTGTAGTATGGATCAACTATAGAGGTGATCTCCTTTGATCACTTGGTTTCATTGGGTGGTTCGTATATTAGGTGAAGGTCACCATTCATTTCTACCGATCACGCTACAAAGGTAATCTTTTCTTGTTTTTATTTTGATTGATCATATGACTCTATGGATCCATTGATAGATGCATGTTCCGCTACGTTTATATTTGTTTATATGATATTCATTTAATTCATCACCTACAGTGGTATCACGAGCCATCATATGATGTCATATGATCATCGTGTATGCGTAAAAATGGCTAAAAATGCGTGTTTTTAATAGATTCAAAAGGATAATTTTAAAACAGCCCCTATGGCTTATTTTTTTCAATTAATTCGACCCATATGGGGTCTTATAATCTATGATTTTTGATCCCATAGCCATTTGTTATGCATACTTTAATTGTTTTTGTTATCGGGTATGTGTAAAATGACCTAAATCGCGTGTTTTGGAACGATTCGTGAAGCGGTTTTAAATCAGTCCCTTGGGCATCATTTTCTGTAATAATATGGTTATTATAAGGTGTTTAATACAGTACGTAATGATCCTTAATTCATTGGTTACACGTACCAATCGGGGTTTTAATTCTAGTTAATTTATTTCTTCGATTCGTTGGCTAACAATTTATTTCTTATTAATTATTTTGTATCCATGGAAAATACATGCATGTTTGGCCATGGACTTAGCCAACACCTTGTTAATACATGATACTATGGTATTATTATGTTGTGTATGCAAAGCCAATGAAAACCTTGACCACTTGTGACTTGATTCGCTTGTAATTGCATTTAATTTCAGTTTTGGGTTTTGCCATTGTTTCGGCTTCTTTTGTATACTCTAATTTTGTTGTAGCTATTGTTTGGTAATTTTACAGTAGTTAGATGATAGGATAAATGTATTCAATCATAAAATTATTGTAACCGATGTTTAGATTCGAATGGCGAAAGAGTTAAAGGCATAAAGTCAAATTCGGAGCTGCTAGAGTGACTTTCACTAAAAATGGATTTCCCAGAGTTCTATAGGAAGTTAGAGGCCATATTTTGGGAGCAGGTTCACAACTCATGGGGCTACAACTTCTTCAACTGAAGCTCACGTTGGGGGAAGACTCCTTCTAGGAGTTTCAGACCTGTGAAGACAGCTAAAATTTTATGGCAGTTTTGTGCATCATGTTCATTTAGGGTTTCACTTGCTCATGATGGTTCTTGGAGCAAGTGAGAGCCCTCCTTGTGGTTGTGTGGTTAACCCTTAGTTGACTTCTTGGTTCTCGTGATGGCTCACGAGACCAAGCATAGGTTTTTCATCGGTTAAGGCTTTGCATACTTATGGTTGTGTTTGGTTGTTTGCTTTTATATATGTTTGCAATATATATAAACTTGAAAATGTTTTTATAAAACTAAAAATAAAACACAAACCAATTTTAGAAACTAAATCTTTGATTTAGTATAAAGTTTAAATATGATTTAAAACTAAACACTTGTTTTTATATAAATAACACTAAATAAATGTTATGATTGTTATTTAATTTATGTATTATTCAAACTAGTATTTATTCCACCTAGGTTATATGTGTTAGTCATGAAAATAAACAACTTGGCATACATAAAAGATATAAAACAAGTATTATACTTAAGTTAAAAATAGTTTTTAACTTGTGCTATGATGGATGAATGCATGCTTCCTCGTACACACTTTTTCATCATGTATTTATCAAAACTTATACCCATCACAAATTTAAGTCATGCCGTCCAATTGGTTGAGATCACTTGCATTTGCTTTTTACTCTGCGTGAGACGTAGGTGAATTGTAACCCAAGGTGATTATTCTCTATGCGTGAGACCTAGATATATTCTCACATGTTCTTGCTTTAAATGACTTAATCGAGTTAAGTAGGTGAGACCTTGGCTCGAGGCAAGGATGGGACTAAACATGCCAGCTTGACATTAGTTACTCGGTTACTAATATCATGAGTCCCATATGGTCTAATAATTGTACATGTCTTGCAATTGGTGAACGTCGCCTACCTATTGAATCTATTATTGCTAGAAGATCAACTGATGTAATGATGGAACCTCAATGAGGATCTTAGCCTTTTGTAAAATTAATTGTTTTATATTATAAACTTGGGTAGTTAATTTTAAAAGGATAATTATCAAAAATACTAAATTGAACTTTGTGTAATTTCTATTAATGGCATTTATGCAACACAAACCGTAAACAAAAGTTTGCTTCCTTTCTTTGTTAGAGAAAGGCAAACTAAGTCTCATTTCCTTGTAAGAAAGAGACTTATTCCTATCCTTTCTACTTGTATGATAAAGATATAATATGAACACTTAAATTTTCCAATTCTAATCAAACTCAAAGCACACTTACTCAAGAAATTGTATTGTCTTGTAAAAGTCAAACAGTTAAGTATGGTTGCACATCTTATTTGGATGACTAGAGAACATGTTTTCTATAGACACCAAATGATACATCTTGAAGCATCAATACATAGTATGAGTTTTAATTAGAAATGGAAATCTCAATAAATCGCAAAAGAGAATAGGAAATTAATAGCATGTTTTCTAGTAGTGTTCCTTAACTCGATATTTTTCTTAAGATTCTACACACCCTTGAGGTAATGTAGAGAGAGGAATTGCATGCAAAAACTTTCAAGTTAAAATGGCATTGATGGCTAGTCCATCATATATATAGTAGAACTTGATGCACTTCTTTGAATATCTAATTTTATGTTTACTAGTCTGAGAGGCTCACATTAGTGATAATGTGCAAATATTCAAACAGTAGAAAAGTAAATAAATTGCTACTTGCACTTCATTAGTATAGACACACAATTAATGTTATCTTATCTAGTGGGAGCAATGCATTTTACTACTGATATAGACGCACATGTAATGTTGTCTAAATTAATTGAGAGCTATGAGCTTATCACCTTCTAAGTGACCCATTTTATTTCTAGCTGGTCTTAAAATAATACATCACTTTTCACATATGAAGCATCATAGTTTTATAAGAATCATTGCATATTATTCTATTAGATAACTTGTCGCTTTTCTGATGTCGCTACCTGAAATGTTATCTATACAATGTTTATGCATGATTTCTTATTAAACAATAAAGTTCTAGATATACCTGTAATACAAATGTGATTAAAGTTTGACTTAAATCATATCATATCTGTGACATTATTGTATTATTCATACAAATAAATGGAGGCGTGGTGGGCTCATAACCCACTAGTCTCAAGATCGTAACCTGACTTATAATATGCTTATTTGTTTGTATAAATGCTTGATATTGTGCCATACATAAGTGGGAGAAATATTAATTGTGTGCAAGGTACAACACATAACAATATGACTAATGGTTTTTCTTAACCGCATGGTAAGAAAGCTAATATTCTACTAGGACTTACACACCTCGATGTATGTAGCCCTACTTAGAACTAGTGACAAGAAATAATGAATACCTACTTCATCATATTCACTAAAAGGTTTAGCCAATATGGTTGTGTCTTCTTGTAAAGACATCAATAAGAAGTATGTAATTAACTTGAAATGAATGTTGAAACCAAGAGTTGGCGTTCCATAATACTTTATTTAATATGTTTATTTCTTCTTGTAAAGACATAAACATCAGGTCCTTAAACTGTTCAAAGACTTATAAAGTAAGCAATTGACTTGTCATGTATCCAAGTCACGACATGTACATGAAGTCATTGAAATGTTCTAAGACTTATAACATAAAGTTAGCGATTAACGTGTTATGTCTTCTTGTTAAGACATGTACATAAAATCCTTGAACTTCTCTAAGACTTATAACATAAAGTTAGGGATTAACGTGTTATGTCTTCTTGTTAAGACATGTACATAAAATCCTTAAACTTCTTTAAGACTTATAACATAATGTTAGCGATTAACGTGTTATGTCTTCTTGTTAAGACATGTACATAAAATCCTTAAACTTCTATAAGACTTCTACGTCATAGCATGCAATTGGCTTGAAATTACTGTTAATGCCATTATGTTTGAATAAATGAGCAAGTATGTGAGAAAAAGGGTATTAGGTTATCTAAGGAATTATGGTACTATCTCACAATCCAATTACTCATAGAATACCACATCGTTGTGGTATGTCTGATGTGTAAAATAAAACTCTGTTGATATTGTTTATTTTTTGATAACTTTAAATACCCTACCTTTAATCTTATCAAGGTTAACAAATTGAGTAAGCCATGTGTCTACTCAATAAGGTTCAACCAAGAAGGTAACTAAGACACCATCAGGTTATGGAATGGGAAGACTCCCATTAAGTCTTAACTAAAGTTCTGAATTTGTTGAGACCACGTTAAGCGTGACATTAGCAAACTAGAGTCAAGAACTGCCAGCATATATTATACCTCCCAAACGAGAATAATTATATTGTTGCTCGACTTGCTGTGTATTTGGAGAAAGTCTCCTCTTACACGAAGTAAGTGGGAGCATTTGTTTTGGAGAAAGTCTCTTCTTACACAACCTTCTGAATGCACTAGCTAACAACATAATAAATGTTGAAATGTAGTCCATAAAAGAAAATCATTTTGGAATTTGATTGATCTTTTACCAATCGGTAAGAATGAGAGGTTAAATTGGTTCTTCTAGGAGAAGACTGATATGGACAAAGATGTACACACATTTAAACGCAAGCCTTATGGTAAGGGTTTTACTTATACTCAAGCGATTGACTGTGATTAAAGCTTCTTTTCCTTGCATGCGTTAAATGAATAAAGATATTAATTACCATACTTGATTTCATGAGTATGAAATATGGAAATTGAATGTTAAAACTCCTTCTTGAATGATTACCTTTGCGAGGACATTGTGTAATCAAAAGAGTTTATGAATCCAAGTTATCTTTAGAAAATGTGCAAGATGCAAAAATCTAAGTGTGGATTAGAGCATGCATCTAAGAGCTGGAATCTTAAATTTAAATCAATAATTTGATTTTGATTGAAACAAAGATAACTCTTAAGTACACCTTAAAGCTAGCCGGGGCATTATGTTTTGTTTTCTTATATCTCATATGTTATGAACATATTTGAAATAATATTTCACCTAAGCTAGATCTCAACCCTTAGTTTGGAATAATATTTCGAACAAGAAATAATGAAAATAAAACAAACAACCTTGGAGCATATGTTTATTAGGATAAACACACGCGATTAATAAGACTAACACAATATAACACATCATTGAGCAAGACTCAAAGTTCTATTTCACCTAATGAGATTGAAAACATGGATGAAAACGTTTAGTTTAGCTAAAGGTTTCATTATGTATGTCATGATATGTATT
>BQNB010152448.1:0-15772 GCA_026074375.1 Tanacetum coccineum
AAAAGATCGCATGTTATTACCGATGGTGATTTTTCTCCCATTCAATTTAATCCTGAAACTAAAAAGGATGAAATTGTATTTTTTGACAAACAAAGTGATAATCTTAAAAAGAGGCTTGCTAAAAATAATGAAGCCAAAATAGTGATTTATAGTAATGTTTTGCCAAGAAAAAAACATGAATGAATTTTTATGTTTAATACGACAAAAGAAATTTGCAAAACTTTGTTAATCACTCATCAAGGTAATAATAAAGTCAAAGTCTTCTTGTTCAACAATATGAACAATTCATGATTCCGGAAGAGGAATCAATAGATAATGCCTTTGCTAAATTTAACACTAATATTACTAGTTTAAAAGCACTTGTAGGTTCCGATTTAATGCTTCACTTCATAACCCGAACACGAAAACAAGAAACTAGAGAGAGAGAGAGACGAAAATGAGAGAGAGAAGAGAGAGAGTTGAGAGAGAAATGAGATAGAAAAGAAAATATGATTTTGAGAATTTGATATTTTCTATAAAGAAAATATCTATATATATTTAGATATTTTTTAGAAAATATCTAAATATATATATACCCCTACACATTTAATGTGACGCGCGGGATATTTAACTAGGACCCGGACTCGGGTTTTGCTTGGGATTAAACCCAAAACATATACAATATTAGATTATCTATCGAGCCCGATTCCCGATATTATCTTATTACAACATTAACTAATTAAAGACCGAAGCTCCATCGTAGAGTGACCGAGCTTCCTTGTTCGACTCAATAAATTGAGGCTAACAATAGGGCTTACCCAAGGGCTATTGGCGATTGGATAAATGATACATGTGTCGAGTATTTTAACTATTTATTTTTTCATAACTTCTTGCATGTTTGGATTTAATCTTCTTTGTTTTTAAACAACTGGTTTTTTGTCTTCCATGAGTGGAAATTTATGTTTACAAAAAGATGGACAAATTCCAGAAATGTTTGTTATTTTCTAAGCAAAGGCTTGCTTATGTCTTTTAAGAACGGATACGAGTTTGTTTTTGTTTTCTTTAGAAAGCTGAGATGATATGATAACAGGAAGAAAAGAGGGTTCTTCTAAGAATACATATTCCAAGTTATCAGGGAGAGGTTTAAGTTCAAGATCTGTAGGAGGTTATTCAAGAGATGTTTTGATTTTTTAATTGGTGTTAAAGGTAGTTTTTATCGAATGGTGGTTCTTCGGTGTCGGATTCGGATTCAGAATTTTCATCGACAGTCATTGCCATAAATTTATCAAATTCAGCAAAGAGTTTTTCTTCAAGGATGGTTCCTTCGATGGAATAGAGGATTTCACTAACTTCGTCTAGAAGAGCATCGAAATATTCTTCTAAGATTTCGTCGATGACATTGATACTAAAACATGTATCATCATTTGAATAGGAGTGTTTTATAGCAGAATCGATGTGAAAGATCATTCGTTCAGTTCCAACTCCGAGATTGAGTTGCTTCTATTTGACTCGAACTACTGCATCGACAATGTGAAGAAAAGGTCTTCCGAAGATAAGGGGAACTTTACTGTCTTCTTCCATTTCTAGAATAACAAAATCGACAGGAAAGGTGAATTTACCAACTTCAACGAGCATATTTTTAGCTATTCCAACAGGAAATTAGAATGACCGATCAACTAATCTTACACTCATTTTAGTAGGTTTCAGAGTCTCGAGAGATAACTTTGAATATAAGGAATACGACATGAGATTAATGCTAGCACCAAGGTCTACTAAAGCATTGCTGGAGAAAGCTTTGTTGAAATTTCATAGAATAAGGAAACTTCCAGGGTCTCCAAGTTTTGGTGGAACTTTGTTTTGGAGTATGGCGGAACTTTCATCGCTAAGGAAAGCGGCTGAAATTTGTTCGATTTTGTGTTTATTATTTACGAGTTCTTTGAGAAATTTTCCATAGTTGGGCATTACGGCTAAAACATCAACAAGGGATACGTTGATTCGGACGGCTCGGATCATGTCGAGGAATTTTCCATATTAAGCTTCCATTTTCTCTTTTCTGAGGCGTTGAGGATATGGAATTTTTGGTTTATATGGTTTGGGTGTCGGTGTTTCTTTGACTGGTTTTGGTGTTTTAGGTTTGGGTTGAGGTGTAGGTTCATCATCTTCATCATTGCTATCAAAGTTGATAGGAGTTTCAAAATCATTTTATTGATCATTTGGGTTATCTGATAGGTTATAGGATTTACCACTCCGTTTAAATACGACATTCACGTGCTCGTTTCAAGCTTGCGGTGGTTGGTAAGGTTTTGATGAACTACCTTTTGGGTTAGGTTGAGTGTTACTAGGAAGAGATCCAGAAGGTCGACCAGATTGCTTGTCAGCAAGTCTGTCGAATTTAGCCTTGAGATTTTGAATCGACGCTTGATGGTTTTTGGTTGTTGTTTCGAGTTTGTTTTTAAGATCCATAAAGATATCTTTGTCAAAAGAGTTGGTCGAGTGTTGAACTTTTATGAAATCGCTTAGTTGTTTTTGAAGGTCGGGTTTATTATCAGAGTGAGATTGATAGTTGTCTCGGTTGTAATCATTCCTTCTGCTTGAACGCCAGTTATCACTGTTTGAATCACGGTTGCGGTAATCATTGTAAAAATGAGTACGACGGAAAGTTTGCATGAATTTGGCTTCTTCTTCACGTGACATGGGTATGTCATCATCGTTAAGGTTTGGTTGTTTTGAAGGAGATTGAAAATCTTTATACTGAGCATCCATTTTCAAGGTCATGGCATCCATTCGGGCCATAATTTTGTCAGTGTCAGAATTGCTGCTACCTTCAGCGGCGAAAGCAACGGTTTTCTTAAGAGAGGATTTGGTTTTTTTATTTTTAGCCCAGTTGAGTTTGAGTAAGACTTTGTCTTTGAGAAGTTGATAAGCTTGATTTGATGTTTTATAAAGGAAAATACCATGAGCTGTGACATTTAGGACTTCTTGTGTTACTTCGTTGAGACCATGGTCAAAGATTTTGATAATGTTGCCTTTGGACAGATTGTGATATAACAATCCAAGAATTTTCATCAAATGCAAAACCTATTTTACTATTATCACAATTGTACGGGGTGGAATGGAAATTTTCACTTTATTTACATTACATTGCTCATTGTCATAATCTTAGTTATGTCATAGAACGCTAAAGTAGACAAGCTCACGCAACCCTATCTATGACAATCCTATCTTATTATATGTCAAGACAAACAGATTATAACATGTCTAACGTCATTCATACATTTTCTTATTATCAAGGTACTTATGCCCTTATAATGTTATATTCGCAACGTTATATCAAACAGGCTTTAAAGTTATTCGGGCTTTAAACCATTATCGGATGCCCTAAACCCTAATCTCATGGAAGGGTTAACCCCTAAAGTGAATGCACAAGCTACTAAAGCATATGTACAAGTAATATGATATCTCATTTAAAATATAAAATCTCTTCAAGTCAAAGTACAAATCTCTAAAAGCTCAATGTACAAGTCATTAAGCATGATCTCTAAAATAGCCGTTTTACCTCCATTTTCATTCTCATCTCTTCACTATCACTTGTGAGCAAGCTACTATACTCATTTTACAAGATGTAAACCCTAAATATTCTATTCATAAGCTTTCATACATCTTTTTACACTCAAAACCCTAATTCAAAACCCTAAACCCTAAAACCGAGCTAGTTTCTAAACCATGACCTGTTTCTTGGCTTTTATCCATTATAAACCCAAACCAACACTCAAATGAGTTGTTAAAACTTATTTTACAATCATATCAATCATACTCAATCATTATTTCATCATTACTTCATCATTTTACTTCACTTGTACGTAAAACATATCCTAGAAACCCTAAATGTACCTAATTGGTTCATTTAACCCGTTTACTCGTTTTAAACCATTCTAATCCCAAATAACCAACCAAGGGCCATTATAAACTCATAAAATGAGTTTACAAATCATTATCTATCATTAACTTGGCAATGTGCAAGAAATCAAAGCCTAGAAAACCTTAACGAATCCAGAAAACCCTAATTATGCCCTAATTGTAACTTTGACCCGTTTTCTCAATTTCAACCCATTATAACTTAAACCAATGACCAAACTTCATTGATAATACTTTATATAAGCCCTAGGATTTGTATTCCATCATTCCTAATCAAAAGTATGCAAAATATAAGCCAAGAAAGTCAAGAAAACCCTAAACGAGCCCTAGTTGAACCCGTACTCCCATTTCTTCAATTCTAATCCGTTTTAACCCAAACCAATTGCTAATATTTGCTAATTACTTTAATACCAGACCTTAACAACCTATTTCATCTATCCTTAATCATTATAAACACAATGTACCTTGGAAAGACTCTTGAAAACTATGCCGAGCCCAAAACAGACCCGCACCCCATTTTTGGCTTCTTTAACCCATTTTAGCCCTAACCATGTGCAAGGCACTTGCATAAACTCCTTCTAGACACCTTGTATCAGCTCACCCACCTACTTGAACATTCTCTTGGTCACAAATGAAGCCACATCTCCTCTGTTTCTACCACAACAGCCGCGGCAGCCTCCTACACCATCCAACACTTCAAGCTACAATATAGACCTCCACAACTCCTTCTATAGCCTCAACACATCATTTAGTAGCTTGTACAAGTTTCTCACAATAGAACCCATAGCTTCCTTAACCTCCTTACCTTCAAACTAGTATAAATAGGGCCTTTGGGTGTTCATTCATACTCGCACCACATCTCTTCTCTCTCAAACCCAATTGGCAGCAATCCTTTGCTCCCTTATGATCCTAGGATCATTAAAGAAGTTCAAGAAGTGAAGCCCTGAAGATTTGAAGCCCCGGGAATAAGATACAAGGCGTACGAGTGGAAATACTGCCCGAAATGACCCATTTCCATCATTTTTGATCATTGAAGCTCAAACCCAGGTTTTGAATTTTCTACTTCTGCTCCTACACCCTTATAATGTTCATATGATCCTAAATATACTCTTGTTAAAGTTTCATAACTCAATTCATGCTTATTTTCCATTTTGATCCAAAACCGTACACCCGAAACCCTAATTTCGTGTTTTTCTTAAAACTAAATGTTATAATGGTTAAATATTGTTATAATCTATCCTAGCATGCTTAAATAATGTTAAAATAACTACTTTATTGATTAATGAAGGAATTTGAACTTAAAACCCACGCGTTTACGTTTTGAAACCCTAATTTGACCCGTTTTACTTCCTAGCTTAACGAATCGTTAAATTAAACTTGTGTTATGTTAAAACTTCATATTTTAGTTTATTATAACTTATAAATGTCTAATGAAATGTTAAACTAAGCTTGCATGGCAATTTGGACATGTTTTGTAATTATAATCCATGCAAGGGGTATATATCGTAACTTTCTGAAATTAATAACTAGAAGGGTTGAATATGTCATTTATCAAATTTATAACTATAGGGTTCTATTATGTCACTTTTTAAAAGTCCAAGGTTTACTTGGTATATCAATAAAAGTTGAAGGACCAAAGTCGTAAAAATGCAAACTCCAAGGGTCTACTTGCAATTTTCCAAACCCTAGGGTCTAAAATGTAACATTTTGAAAAAGTATAAAATCATATTCACTTTAATTAACGCTTCTCGTGCTTAACTTTTCCAGATATTAAATAAAACACTTAAAACCGACTATATCATATCACAATACTAGGGAGCTCATCCGGAAGCTATATTGTACCACAATACTAGGGAGCTTCATATTAAGGGGTTTCATCTTGGTATTACGTTCTGACTGAGTTGTTGGGTTTTACGATTTACAGTGCCCTAGCTCCTCCAAACGTTTACTGAATGACTTCTGAATCTAATTATGGATGGCCCCGAACGTAGATGCAATGAAGTCCGTATTATGCGTGAACGCAATCAAGATCCACTTGCATTCGTTGCAAATCAGCAAATGACACCACCTCACTTCAACACTTATCAGTCTTATTACAACAATCCTCACCTTCAACAACAGTTTTCACCATCACAACATGGATCAATTCAACCAAATTGTTAGCCTCAAAATATATTGAGTTGAACAATGGAAGTTCGTTCATTATATTAGGTCTCGGTCACGTAATTAATTATACGTTGTAATAGGCTACACGGGTAAACGGGCTCTTAAATGTAATCTAACCGGTCACGTGTATCGGGCGAAAGCCCAAGTAATCCCGAGCCCGGCCCGTAGAAATACCAAGGCATGAAAGCCTCTTGGTATTTAGTATAAATACCCCTCTCCAAGTATGGAGAGGGTGTTGATGCTTGTTGATGCTTGTTGATTCTCATTTGTAATTTTGCAAGTAATCTTCCAATCTTTTTCTTCTCTCTACCTTTCTCTCTCTAACTTCTCTCTAAACATCTTCCATATATTTTCTCATCTTATTTTCTAGTTTACAATATGAAGTGAAAGTGTGATTTTAGGTTCCGACAATAATCTCACATACTTTATAAAACATGTGTTAATGATATAACCATGAGTACAAGTGGGTTATGCTAAAACTATTGCTATCCTGATATATTTATTGCCTAGGTACATGGAAATATTATTTGGGTTAGTATCTCCCAATATCTCTATATATCTCTTTGGGGTAATACTCCCTAATATCTCTTGGGTAATATCTCCCAAAATCTTTTGGGTAATATCTCCCAATGTCTCTTTGGGTAGTATCTCCCAATATTTCTTTAATATCTCTTTATCTCTTTATGTGATTCATGAGTTTAGGGTGATAATACTGTTCACTATGACAATAATGTTCTTGATAATTAATTTATTCTGCAATACCAAGCATTTCCAAATTATGTAACTTGTATTTAACTATTACATTTCAAACCTATGAATTTCACTCAACCTTTGTGTTGACCCTTTTTAGCATGTTTATCTCAGGTAATTAAGCAAGTTATGGTACGGAGTGGCATGGACTCAAAGATGGCTGAACTGTTATCATTTAAACATAATGTTTTAGATTTTGGGACCTGCCTTTGTAAAACTCTGATTTGAATGAGTTGATTATATTTCTTTTTGAATTTATAAAACGTCCTCTTTGGGTCGTTTTCTATTTGATTAGATTGTTGTATCCTTGAAGTAAATTCCCCGGATTAGCTTCCGCTGCCGATATTGTTAAAAATGGGGGTGTTTACAGATGGCTATCTGCGCCCTTGGTTATAGAGAACAAGGTTCAAAACTTTACTATAACCCACATTTCTTTTTTCAAACCATCAAAGTCTCCATGACTACATTCCGGAACAAGTATGTAAATATACATATCTATTATACTATTACATAAATAACTTATGTTATTTACAACTAGGTTGTTAATAGAACGATGTCTTCTCCCAACCACTCTACTTCCGATATTGAGGATGCTTTTTCCTCTATGAATATTCTTAACTATACTTCGGTCTCATCAGATTATTTCCCAGTTTCATTGGGAAGCAATTCTTTTAACTCTTCAGAAAACTCTACAGATAATATGATCCCACCAGTATTTTCATCTCTCTACAATAATCCTTATTTGAAGAACGTACAAGCATTTTATGCTAAGGAATTCCCTATTTCATCACCAGATCCTATTACCCCATCAGCTATTTTAACTCCATTTCCGGTATTACCACCATCATTACTATTTAATCCTCGATATTTCTTTATTCCTGAAGAACTATTACTACCTAGAAAGCAAATTCATTCTCCATCTTCTTCCTCAACTACGTTATTTAATTCATCTCGGAATCAAACTTGTAATTTGGTATCACCATCTTCCTCAGTTTATACTCCTACCCCTCCTCAGGTATTTGAAATAGAAAAATATTCAGATAAGATGTATCTAAAACATCATGAGAAAAAAGTCGAAGATATCTTAAATTATTTAGACGAACTCAATATTCACCGCATTGAGAGAATGGAAGAAGGACGTATAAATGGTAACGAACTGAAGACTGAACTCAAGGAAATCCGTACTCAGATTATCAAACTTCAAAAGAAACAGTAAAGGCAAAAGTATAAGATTGGCTTTGCTCACTATATAATTTTCGATCATGAACAAATCATTGAGAAAATCCAAGCTCGTCACCAAACAAATCAGGAAGATCTTTAGGATGTCATCTACATACTCAGAATCAACAAACTCTTAGACTAGTTATAACTTTATCCTAAAGCCACGGGATGTGTGGTATAAATAAAAACGCTTGTCAAATCTTGACTATATACAGTGAAAAGGCAAGTTATTTATAAAGGCAATCCCGTTTCATACCTTATTGTTTCCAACTTATCTCTCTTTCATCATCATTTCCACCATTTTTGTCATTATTTCCGTCTTTATCATAACCTCTAAGTGCTTAAAAATTCAAAAATAAGCATTTTCCTTTAAGCATTTTAAGCATCACATTCTCTTTTATTACTTTTCAAAACTTATGATATCATTCTTACTACGTGTTATCCTCTGTTGATAGAATGCCTCCCAAAAGGACGTCAACATCTGAAACACCAGCCATAACTTTAGCTGCCATCCAGCAACTAATTAATGATGGCATTTCCTCAGCTCTGAAAGCACAAGCTGCATCAATGGCAAGTGCTAGTAATCCCAATAGGAACACCGGACCTACTGGAACTCCTGTAGCAAAAACGGGAAACTATAAAGAGTTCATTAGCTGTCAACCTTTCTACTTCAATGGTACGGAAGGAGCAGTTGACCTCATTCGCTGGTTTGAGCGGACTGAATCGGTATTTTCTCGTAGCAACTGTGCCGAGGAAAACAAAGTGACATTTGCTACTGGTACCTTAACCGATGATGCCCTGTCCTGGTGGAATGCATACGCTCAACCTATCGACGAATAAGTATTGTCCGCCGGACTGAAATCAGAAAAATGGTAAGTGGAACTTTACAATTCTGAGTGGCAAAGGGATATGATCTTAAACCCTATATGTAGAGATTCAAGAAAATTAACCACCTTGTGTCCGAAACATATGGTGCTAACAATGAGAAACTCTTGGAAGCTTTATCGGAGGTCTACCTCGAAGCATTGAAGGAAACGTTACTGCCTCGAAACCTCAAACTTTGGAGGAAGCCATCAACATATCCCAGAGGTTTAATGGATCAGATAATAAAACGCGATTCTGTGCAAGAAACCAATGATCATAAACAAAAATTAGAAGATAAGAGAAACCCTCGACAAACAAACAATAATACCCAAATACCACAAACAACAATAACCACTTCAACAAATCGCAAAAATAACAACTACAAATTAACCACAACAATCACAACCGTAATGATGATTACCACCACCAGCAGAATAGAGACAAGAACATGTTAGGACTTATCTCCCAAAAGATACCATGGAAACCTTCCTTTGTGTACAAAATGCACCCTGCATCACACAGGAGATTGCACTGTCAAGTGTCGAACTTGCAACAAAGTGGGTCATCTGACCAGAAACTGCAGAGACAAAAGATCAACCGCTGAAAACAACTCTTGAGGATATTCAACTCTCATCAGAATCTTCTTCAATCTAAAAACCCCAATCATCAATCCTCGTCGTCTGTTACTTTTATTCTACTACAAGATACTTAGCATAAGTATCAACTCTTTTTCATATGTAAAGTTCGTATGTAAAGTTATCCATGAAATAATAAAGTGATGATTCCGTTACATCTTGTTATCTGATGATATCAAAACTCGACATCGTTTGTCAAATTCTACTATTTCTATTATGTTCAAACTCTAAATACTCTCCTCATACCTTTGCAACATAAATTTTCATCCTCGATTATATGGGCGTCAATACAATCAACATTTGAATATTATCTAACAATTCATTTTCTACACATTACCATATTGTGTTTTTATGCTTAGGTAAGACGATTTATGATCATCTTATTGAAATGAATTAGGTCAACTATGAATTTATAAATTCTCAGTTACAAGGAGTTGGACGCTTCTTTTTGTAAGTGACTAATTATAAATAAGTAGGCTTAAGTATATAACATACGTACAAACAAGTTTCTTTTAATCCGTTTGTACAAACAATCCCTTAATCATTATCATTATTACCTTCATTTTCATTATTACCTTCATCATCTGTTCATTTCAAAAATCTGTATCTCACATGATTAGAAACACTCTCAAATTCATAATCATTCCTTAACATCACTCATCTCTGTATTCTAAAAAATTTCTATATTCTGTAACGTAATAACAAGGAAACACACAAGAATCTATGCAATATCAAATGATTTCAATACCACTAGGTATGAATATTTTGACAAAGACTTATGATAACATTCTTATTTGATGTTGACTTTTAAAGGTTAATGAATAAAGATTCTTTACGATCACAGTAGCACAGCAGAAGCATGGTAGGCCCATAACCCACAGGTTTCGTAAATCAAAGTATTTCATCACCCAGGTTCTATCAGAATCAGAAGAAATTCTATTGGCTGTCATCAAGAGGTGTGATCTTGAAAATAAGTAGACGTGTGAAAGGAGGTAATTATAATTATGGTGCGCAACATAATTATAAATGCATCACACACGTGGACTTGTGACCTTGATTAGCCTAACTTAAAGTCATGCCCAGTACTTACATCTATTCACTACAACTTTCAATTAAATCTCGGGACGAGATTTCTGTAAGGGGTGGAGACTATAACAACCCAAGAATTTTCATCAAATGCAAAACCTATTTTACTATTATCACAATTGTACGGGGAAATTTTTCGCTTTATTACATTACTTGCATTGTCAATATCTCAGTATGTCATAACTAAAGTAGACAAGCTCACGCAACCTATCTATGACAATCTGATTCGTCAATAATGTATATATATATATATATATTATTTATATATATATATACTATATATATTTATATATATATATTGTATTATAAGGAAACACTCAACGATTTCCTTACCCAAGGAATGGTTAAAATTTCACCAAAATAAAATATATTATGTAGCCGGAAGTAGATTCTGGGTCATTTTGTTCCCACGAAGGCTAAATGGAAATCGAAATGACGGAGGATTGATGATTGATGTTCGAAAATGACAAAGGTATGATTTGTTTTACTATTTCTATAAGATAAATATACAAAAAACGATTAAATTAAACCTAAAATCGAAAGCTATATACTGTAAAACCTAAATCGTCGCACGAATAACGAGGCTAAAAACCTTACATTTTGTATATTTAAACCCTAAAACAAATTTAAAAGCTAAAATAGATTCTAAATGACAAATAACGAAGTTTAAAAAAAACTAGACTAAAAACGGAGTCCGTTTGGACCAAAAACGAGTCAAGACAAGAACGGGGTCAAGACCCGTTCTTTAAAAAGTAAATTTTTGAAAACTTAATCCTACAGAAACTTTTTTATTTTTCCTACAAAATATATGAAAAAAGAAAATTTTAGAAAAAAGATTTATATTTTACTGATTAATATTTTATTTTTTATGATTTTTTAAGTTTAAAAAGAAAATTATTATAAAATTATATTTAAAACTTTATAAAAAAATCTGGAAAAAATTCAGGGAAATAGTTCAACTATTTTAAACTAGAGAATTGAGAAAAGCTGAAAAGCAAGTCAAATAAGCAGTTAAAATAAGCTAAAAGGGCTGAAAGGCTAAACTGCTAACAAAGGCATAAAAGGAAAGTGTTTGCAAAAGATTTCAGAAAAGTCCCAAGGGCGCTGTGTGTAGTGGAGGTTGTGTTAAGGTGCAGGCTATAGAAGGGGGAGGTCATGGGTTCGAATCCCATGCCTCACCCTTTTTCAGAAACATTTTTTTTATATATTTTTTTTATTTTCTTTTTACACCTTTAAAGAACACTAATAAATAAGCACTTTTGTTAACTACAATTTTTTATGAAAACAGAAAAATAAGCTGGAAAAAGTACTTATAAGCTGACAAGTTTAACTTTTTACACTAACACTAAAAATGCTAAATTTCTAAGTCTTTAAAGAAAAAAATAAGCTAGGGGAAATGAAAACTAAGCTAAAGCATAAAGTCTACTACACCTAATAAGCTAGAGCAAACAAAAATGAGCAAAGAAAAACAGCTAGAAAGCAAAAATAAGCCAAATAAGCAAGTGGCCAATTACTGCAGGCCAAACAGCCTTTGGGACACTCTTTTGGCTTAAGTTATAAGCTGTTAGAGGGGTCCTAAGGCTAAGGGGCTACTAGGGACTTAAAGAGCATACAGAAATAAGCATATTTAAAAAGAAGAACTTCTTATAAAAACTTATAAATAAGCTGGAAAAGCTTAAAACAGTTTGGCAGAATGCCTTATATAAGAACAAAGTGCATACTTTTTTCTTTTTGGAAATTGTAACAAATGAGCTAAAGGAAAGTTGAAATAAGCAAGAACAACCTAAAAGCTAACCTAATGAACTACTCAAGCTAAAACTTGACCAATAAGAACAGGACAATAAGCCAATGTAAGCTGTTAAGCCCTTTGGATTAACTGCAGATCCAAACAGTGTCACAGGCATACCTTTTGGCTAATTTTTAAGCAAACTGAAAGCATCCTACAGTAAATAGCTTATAGGGTCTTTAAAAGTACCCTATAAGCTCCTTAAGAAAAAGCTCTACAACTTGGGGCTTATTAACCAAGCTTGAAAGAAAATGCATCCAAAAAGATGCTGCTAGCAATTGGGAAATAAGAAAAATCAAAACAGCCCAAGTATGGACATTTGAGCTAGAAATTAAGCAAGCTACAGGGAAACTTAGTGCATGGGCTTATAGATTGGCTTATGGTCTTCCTAGAAAAACCAAAAGAACCAAGGGTTGATAAGCAAATAAGCTACTTACAGGGCTGGCAAAGTGAGCTTTTGCACCAGGGCACATTTTTTACACTGAAATGCAATGACAGTTTTGAACAAAAATTGTGCTACTCCATTAACCAGTTAATAAAACTTTAAAACCAGTTTGTACAAACAATTTATAGTGTACTAGCACTCTAAAAACACCAAAGTCCAGGCTCAAAAGGCTTAGACTCAAATACTTAGGTGGTTGACAGTTTTGCTTACACAGAATGTATTTAACTTTTATGAAAACCTTGATTTTGTTAAAACTACAACTAAAGCTTTTAAACTTAGACCCTAAGTACTTCTAAATGTTGAAACACAACTGACCTAAAAGCCAGTTGCACTAGCAGAACTAACTAAAGGTTAGTTCTGCCTTATCCCAAACACCCCTTTAAGAAATGATTTCTCATTTTTTATAGCTAAAATGACTGAATTAAGCAAGGTTTTATAGCAACCAGGTAACCACCAAACACAATAAGCATAAAATAGTTAAACTCAACAGGATTTAAGCAAAGAAATAAGCTGGAACAGTATAAGCAGTTTTTTTTAAACAAGAAATGACAAATTTGCATAAAAACAACTTAAACTAAATTTTCATTAAACTTAAAAGATTACAAGGTTTTGGAAGTAAAAAAAACAGAAATTTAAAGACAATAAATAAACTTCAAAAAAAAACTCTCGGTTCTCTTTGTCTTCTTTTTCTTTTTATACAAGCTGTGGTCTTCCAAGCTTTGTGTTAGTTGTGTTTGTTTGCTGAGAGCAATCCAAGCTCAATCCTGGCCTTCAATCTTTCTTGGTTTCCATGTCCCCAAATAATCACGACCCTTGATTTGGTTTTGGCACCCATTTTGACCCGGATTGCCAACATGGCAAGGAAACATGTGATGGGGGTTTTAGTGGAGTGGGGTTAAGGTGATGATTCTTTGTGTATTAGGTGTTGCCGGGTAAAAGAAAGGAAGAAGACCCGTGACAGGGTTTTGGGATTTGGTTATGGCGGGAAAACGAGATTTATAAAGGTTAGGGGTGACAGGGAAAAAGTTTGTGGAATTGGCAAATGTGGATATGGCCTCAGTATTCGTTATAAGTGTATTGCAATACTCGTCCTTGAATTTACACCTTTGGTCCCTGGAGTTGGCTGAGGGATTGCACACAAAGTCCATGTGAGGTACAAGTTTAGGAAATTGGCAGGAAAGGCCCCTCAGAGTTATATATGTAATTACATAGGAGGTCCTTGGGTTAATAAAACTTGAGGGGTTTGGCAGTTTTGCCCCCTCAAGTTATATTTTACTAGTATTGCAGTTTCAGTCCTTGTAGTTTTCCACCATGACACACAACTTTTGATTTGGCAATTTTGGTCCCTCAAGTTGTGTTTTCTTCTTTTGGCTGACTTTTTGACTTTGTCGGGGTTGACTTTTCAGCTCTTTTCGAATCCGTGCTCGGTTTTGTCCGATTTGACTCCGTTTTTCGTCCTTTTGTCGATATCCGATACCTGCACAGTATACAAAGCAAAACAAACATATTTTTGGTATTTTTTTGTCTGTTTTTGGTCCTTTAGGCTCGTTTTATTAGGTATAAAATATGTGTGATTAAGCACATATTAAATCCCCCATACTAAAGTATTGCCGTGTCCTCACGCAATGTTATGAAGTAAACACTTAAGAAATCCAAAAATCTCAATCCCCCTCAACTAATTGCCTTGAAAAGTAGCAAAGTGTTCGTCAAGGGGAACTAAAGAATCAATAGCTTCGACAAGTCCCGTTTTCACCAATTTTTCATATGTACACTAACTATCCCTAATATTTTTGGATTTTTCTTTTTCTTTTCTTGACTGCCTGTTTGACTTCCTTTATTTTATCAACACTGGGGTCATAGAATGAGAAGCGCCCATAGAATAATCTACGGATGTAATTCAAGATGAATCATGACTCAAAGCAACAACTTATTAGGTCCTTGTACTTGATTTTAAAGAATGAAATTTTAACTGTAGAACTTTTTGCAACATCTTCATCATTATAATCATAAGTTCTTAAAGCTAGGAATGCGTTGCTTAGTTTGAACACCTACCTAGGCCTCGCTCCCTAGTAGGATATCACAACCAACGACCGGTGTTCTTAGTTTGAAAACCCACCCCGTTGCTAGCGTAGTGGGAAATCACATCAACACCTTCTTCCTAATATGGCTAAGGATAGGTGTCTTAGTTTGAACCCTCACCTAGACCTCGCTTCCTGGTGAGATATCACAACACACCAAATCCCTAGAAGTAAAGATGTCTTAGTTTGAACCCCCACCTCGTGGTTAGCGGAGTGGGATATCACGACACATCTTTTACTTGTTCCATATAATCAAATGTATGCTTCATTGGCATAATTTCAATATTCATGCATTTTTGCATTCATATTTCATTCATGCTTCTTTGGCATTTTAACTTTCGAATTACTAAGAACAGAAAAACCTCGCTTTAAAGAATCAAGTTACAAATTTGAAGCTTTTTCTAAAAAACATCGATTGACTTAGTTGAATTGAAATGAGCACGTTTGATTAGGTGGATTAGAAGCTAATGGGAGAAAAAGCCACAAGTTACTCATATAAGTTTTAGAAGAATCTTGCTCAGCACATAAACTTATATTTAACTCTATCACTTCTTGTTCTTCACCTTATTAAAATTCGAAGCAATAGAATTCGTGAAAGCTTAGCCTACAATTGAGGAACTAGCTAGGGCTCAACACGCCCGATCGAGTCAAAAATTATTCTCATTCTACCCATTAGGAAAGCCGAAACTGTGACAAAACACTTATTTTATTTTGAAAATTTTAAATTTTTTCATTTTTTTGGAAATTTTTAAATTTTTTCATTTTTTTGGTATTTTTGCAAAAATTTGGTGGTAAAAACGGGATTACGTGACAACAACAGTTGCAGGCAAAAATCAAATCGAAGATC
>BQNB010152449.1:0-15772 GCA_026074375.1 Tanacetum coccineum
CACCAAATAAGCAGTTAGTTCAGCTTAGACCCTTAAATGAGCAAATGAGCTTATTAGCTCATTTCTGCCAACCAAACAGATATAGCATACATACTAATTAGCTTATTCTTGCATTTTTAGAACCTACTACTGTTTATAGCTTATCTAACTTTTAGCATAAAAAATGACTTCTAAAACTGCTTAAACTGCTTTGACAGGATGTTACCTAAACACAAACTCAAATTCACACTTATACTACCACACTTTACTGCATTAAAGACTCTTAAAATGAATATGTAAATGAGCACAAAAGACCACTTAAGCCAATAATAAAAAATGAGCTAGTCTACAAAAGGAAATAACCTCAAATTCAAGACTTAGCTAATTCAAACTTAGTTTTTGAGATTTTATGAATAAAAACTTGACTAAACTACTTTTAGACTATAATTAAGCTAAATGAAGCTGACTAAATGATTACATTGAAAAAGAAAATAAGCACAAATAAGCTAAAAAAATAAGAAAATGCAGAAAATAAGCTTAAATGAAAGAAAATGACTTACAAACCCCTTTTTGCTCTAAACAAGGGTGTCAATGCTCATTAGAGCTTAATCAACAAAGCTCTAGCTTGTGTTTAACAAGCTAGTGAGTCCATAAGCCCATCCATATCCGGCTTATCATCCAAAATTATAAGCTGTGGTAATTTTGAGAGGTTTTTCTTGATTTTTTTGTATTTTCTACTTAACTTTTTAGTTTACTCAATGAAGAAAGCTTATAAATAAGCTATTCTAAGAGCTTTTTGAGCTCACTTTAGCACAATTTAACAACTTAACACTTGGAATTTAAAGATTGAAATTTAACTTAAATACCTCAAAATTTCATTAAACCTTAAAATTAATACAATGCTGAAAGAAAAAGTTTAATAAGCTGAAAATAAGTAAAATGACTTAATGAAAATTACAAGTAAACTAAGATTAAGCTAAGATGCCTTTAAGGCTTACAAAATGGTCCTATTTATAGCCGAATTCTTCTTTGCTTGGTCTTGCAGCTGTGCTTTCCTTGTGAGAGCTTCAAAGGGTGTGTTAGTTGTGTGAGAGAAATGATAGACTCAATCTTGGCCCTCCAAATCATTTGTGCTTCTTTTCTAGTCATCACAGTCGTCGAAAGTCTTTGAAAATGGTGAAGGATTGCCAAGTTGGCAATCCTATAGCTGGGGTAAGTTAGTGGGTTGGGGACGAAGGGTTTAACCATGGTGTTGAAGGGTTGCAGGGTAAAAGAGGGGTGGGAAACACGTGAGGGGTTCTTGGGTTTTGTTTGGCGGGAAAATGTGTTATAAACAAAACAGGGACGGTTTGGGTGGTTTGGCAACTTTGGTCCCCCAAAGTTATAATGTTTATTGCCCATTTCGTCCTTGATGGTGATACAAGGTTGAGGGTTTGGCAGAAATGCCCCCTCTACTTGTATTTTAACTAAATTGCAAATTCAGCCTTTGTCTTTGTTTCCTTTGTAATATAACTTTGGGGACTGGCAATTACAGTCCCTCAAGTTATATTTTTCTTTGCTTTAACTTTCTTTTGACATTGTCGGGGTTGACTTTGACTTTGACTGTTTGACTTTTCTGACATGATTGACTTTTGGCTTCGATTTGGCTTTGTCTTCACACACTTTTCCATTTCGTGCTCAGTTTTGTCATTTTTGGCTTTGTTTTTTGTCCTTTTGTGAATATCTGTTTCCTGCATAACACAAATACAAAACGAACATATATTTGGCAGTTTTTGTCTGTTTTTGGTCATTTAAGTCCGTTTTTAATGGATAAAGGTATGTGTAATTAAGCACATACCATAAAACCTCTAAAAAAACAAACGCAACCTTAGTCTTTTGTGCTTTTGTAATTTATATTTGCGGCTTTGTTTTTTTCTCATGTACCTCTACTTTACTACAAAGTTATAATCACCATTCACTATTATACACATAAATAAAGTGAGTTAGGTTAGTGTTTAAGGCATCAAAACACCTCAATAGAAAGGCTGGCTCTACTTAGTTAGGACTCGATATTTAGCTTAGCATTGGTAAAAACTTGTAAGCGATGATGTAAGGTTTTCTCGGCCAAGAAGAGAGCTTGTTGAACTAGTAAAGTACTAGCGGTATTTGTATGTTTATGAGATGTTTTCTAACATCCTGGATTTCGAAAAAGCAAACCGCTCTTGCTATCTCCACTACCGAAGCCGAATACGTAAGCACTGGAAAGGCATGTCAACAAGCACTATGGATGAAACAAGGTCTTATCGACTACGACATCCGACTCGATGATATTTTGATTATGTGCGACAATAAAGGAGCCATTGACTTAAGCAAAAACCCCGTGCAACACTCGCGTACAAAACACATCGAAATCCGTCATCATTTCCTTCGCGACAACGTCTAAAAAGGAACTATTTCCATCGAAATGTTCCGTCGGAAGACAACATTGCCGACATCCTCACTAAACCACTCAAACGTGAACCGTTTAATTATTTGCGTCTAGGTCTAGGAATGATGGAACACATTTCTTAAACTCCTTGTTCTCCTTTTAATAGTCTCGTTACTATTAAATTTATTCCGATAAATCTCGACAACTTAATTATTTCATCCGAAATGCTTAAGTTTTTTTTAATTCGAGAAAAGCAAATTAAAACGTTACTCTTTCGTCAAAATTCGTCAAAGCCCAAAACCCAAAAATAGGCCAGCAGGTCGCGGCCCCCTTATCAATTGGGCCGGTCCAATAGCTCTCAAATCCGGTCCCTCAATCGATAAGGGACCGCCCGCCTAATAATCCAAACACCCCTATTTCTTTTGTATTTTCATAAAATACAAAAACAAACACTCCCTCAAAATTCTGCTGATGCAAGTGACGAAAATAAACAACCCACAACCTCAAAATTCAATCCTATAACTCGAAATCAAGACAATTTTACAACGGAAAAACATAAACACCATCATTAACAACAACTATTGTAAGTATTTTCATCAATTCCTCTTTCAATTTCGTGTCTAGGGATCGATTTTGCACAAAATCAAACATTAGGAATTTTTATATTTTCTTGTGTTTTTGTGTAATTAAGACTAGGATTATACAATGTATAACTATTATTCTTCACATAGACGTAGGATTTGCATAATTGTGCATGCTTGGCAATTTTAAAATATACGAAAACCCTAATTCATTTTCGAGAAATTTCACACGACTAGGAACATTATGAAAATGTTTTCATGCATTGTTAATACGTTCTAAAAATGATTTTGCATGCATACACGATGAACTCGTGATTGTTGCCAAAATATATAATCTAATATATATTTTTTGACACACTTGGTTGAGCGAAAATGAATAAAGGAGTGTTTGAATTACTTCTTAGGTTTTATTTTTAGAGTCGAAATAATCGCACCTCCACATTTATTGCATATAGACACACACTAGACATCAAATTTGGATATTTTGATCACGTCATATACATACATTAAAATTTTGTTTTGTTGTTGTTAGGTGAAACCATGTCTCAAGTCTTTCAAGCCGAACTTGAATTTACCAAAATCTACATCCCACAAATTTCAAACTAAAAATACATCCCTAGTAATCTCAAACCCATCATTCAAAATCTAGAATCTAGGACTATCCACGAAGGTCGAGTAGTCAATCCTAAATATATTAGACATGATTGCATCAAAACAATGTTTCAAGCAATCAAACTTCAGTGTCTATATAATGTTAACGAAATATGTCCTAGATTCTTGTTGGAACTGTTTTCTTTGGCCGAGCTCATAACAAATAATGCCCAAACACTTTCTCTAAAATTTTAGGCATTAAACCAACCATTTAACATCACTCTTGACTACCTTGCTCATATTTTTTAAAATCCATTAAGAGGGCATTGTTTCTAATCGGAGGAGAGTTTTCTTGAGTCTCTTATTGCTAATCAAGAAATAAATGGTACTTACCAAACTAACATTTCAACACCAAATGAAATCAAATACTTAATCACAACAAATTCACACAAAGTCAAAAATACCAACAAAATTCACAAATATGAATTTCGTCAAGACTCATCTTGGGAAGAAATTGTTAACCTCAAAATATTGAGTCGAACAATGAAGACTCGGTCATTCAATTAGGAAGTCTCGGTCATTATATTATATATGTTGTAATAGGCTAGAAATGGTATCGGGCTCGTCATTTAATCTAATATTGTATGCGTTTCGGGCTAAAGCCCATTTAATCCCGAGCCCGACCCATCTCAAGTAACATAGGGTCTCATCCCCTATATAAACACCTCCCTAACATGTTAGGGAGGGTTGGTTGTTCTTGTATTTTCTCACATTGCAAGTAATAATCCATCCTTTCTTTCTTTCTCTCTCTAAACCTTTCTCTTTCTCTCTCTAGCTTCTCATCTTATTCTATATTCTAGTTTATGTGTGATTATTGATCCTATCATGTGGTATCAGAGCTTGTCAAAAATGAAGAAATTTCAAATCTTAAATCTTAAGCTTGTCAAAAAGAAAAGTCTTTCCACAAGGAGAATGAGAAGTATGCTGAGTATGTCCAACCGCTTTTAAAAAGGAACAATGAACTTGAAAAATCAAATCAAGAGTTTTTGAAACAAATAAACGATCTTGACAATAAACTTTAAAAAACAGGACAAAATGCTCAAACCTTTCATATGTTGCTTTCAAAAGAAGACAATGCTAATACAGGAAAACAGGGCCTTGGCTTTGAGAACCATGCTAATACAAATAAGCCGTAAAAATGTTTAGTTATATTTCATGATCTATACGTGTTTTGTCAATGACAATCATAAAATCATCAGAAGTAAAAAATAAAGTTTATATGCTTTAAACCAATAGTTTTCCAACTCAATATCCATCATATATCATACTCATCATTTACCATACATCATTTTCTTACATCAACCAAGTTACTTTTCTTCAAAATAAAATTATTCAAATATCTACACGTTTTTTATTTTAAAAATGCCACCTACACATTAATTACCCTTGAACTTTTTATTTTCAAAAAATTCTAAACAAAGTAAATTATACACTTCTTTTTAACAAAACAACAAAATATACTTACACCTTTTATTCATATTTCTAAAAACAAATTATGTTACTTACATAAATTTAAATAAACTTTACAAATTGTTATTTACCTCATGTATGACATCACCTAAAATCTTAGAAAGATCTTAAAAGTTTATAAAAGATTTTTTAATAAAAATTCATATTTGCCTTACTAGTTACCCGGTACCTTGTATTTACACAGGCTGGTACCCTTCTAAGAAGGTACCGCCTGAATCGGTGAATAGTAAAAGTCTGGTAACATTGGTTTACACTGGTCGGTACCCTTCTAGGAAGGTACCGCGGGAACCGGTGAACAGTGCTAAAATTTTCCTATAAATAGCAAGCCGTTTCTTTTGTTTTAGACACTCATTTACATACATTTTCTTTCACTTTCTCTAACCCTTGATCTCAGATCAATATCTCATTCATGTTTCAATTATGGTGTTTTTCTTATTAGGAGAAAATGCCACCAAGTTATGCATACGAGATCAAGCCTTAAGTTCACTTGTCGCAAGCATCTCTTATCTCGTCAAGATCTGTCTACTGATCTTAGATCATCATTCATTCATTACATTCATCAAATAAACACCTTGTAATATGTAGAGTGTATATAGGATGATTCTAGCAAGGTTAGAATACGGTAGTTGGCTTTATGTTGAAAGTGTAAGGTTAGTTCTACCGATGTTAGAACTCGGTATTTAGCTTTGTACCGAATAAAGTGTAAGCAACGTAGGGTTGGTTCTACAGGTGTTAGGACCCGGTAGTTAGCTAAGTACCAGATAAATGTGTAAGCAACACTGTGAGGCTTCTCCGCCAAAGTAAGGAGCTTGTGAATGCAATGTTTACGAACTCTTGAGTTGGGTACTCGAGGAGTGGAGTAGGGCAAGGAAGGAGACCTTGTAGCTGAACTACTATAAATACTTGTGTCATCCATATATCCTTTATTTCTTGTTTATCACATTCATTAATTTAGACACATATATGTATATGTATATACTACTTTCATTACCCTTAGCTAGATCTATATATTCAAACCAACAATTAACCAAATAAACTAAAATGGAATTTTTAATTGGTAAAACTATTCACCTCCTTCTAGTTTTCCACAAACCAAAATGATGATGAAAAACCTTTTGTCTTAAACAAAGCCAAGGAGTTAACACCAAGTTTGTATAACATTGATGAAATAGGAAACAACTTGCTTTCCGATCATAAGATCATTACTAAAGAAGAGTTAAAATGTAAAGCTGAAAAATGTTTGAAAGCAAAAAAAAGAAAATCTCCGCTCTCGTATCATGGTTTTGTGTATGGTCTAACTCAGTTTGAAGAACTACCAAAAGTTCCTTTAAAAAGAAGAGAAGTTAATTTGTAAAAACATTTGGTGGTTCTTCAAGCTCAACTGGTAAATTATGATCCAAAACTTTGGAACAGTCTTCCAATGAAATACTTTTGCTTTGTCAAGCATTCGATGCTCAATTTTGAAAAACAAACTGTTTTAAAGCAACAAATCAATCGAAGATAAATCTTCACCTTTTGGACTCATGAAAATGAGGTCATGAGGAAAGTTCAAAATAGAATGTCTAAATAATTTGAACCATTAGCTAAAAACATGAATCTTCAACTGAAAAACTTTGAACAGAGTCTTGTTAATGAAATGAAAGATGATTTAAAGTATGTCATGTCTCTTGAAGACGAGTTTGAGGAAAAATGTTTAATTTTAGACATTCAGAAAGAATTTTTCAAAACCCAGTTTGAGTCCGCCATATCAGAGTCATATAGCCATGTGTATGAGAACGAGATGTTTGAGCAAAATTCTTATTTAGAAAGTAAAAACCATTGTCTCAAAAAGACCATTGCCCAATTTCAAAAAGATTTTTCAAAAATGGAAGCACATAGTATTGCTCTTGAGCTTAAATGTCAAAATCAATCTTTAAAAACGGGGCAACATGGTCAATTTTTGAAAGAAAATAGTAAAGAAGCCAAGGTTAAACATGACATAGAAGAAATTGAAACAATAAACATCGAATTGGAACATAGTGTGGCTAAATTACTTATAGAAAATGAGCATTTAAATAACGATAATGAGCATTTGAAACAGACTTACAAAGATCTTTATTATTCTATCAAAAAGACACAAGTTCAGACCAAAGACCATAATGATTCTCTAATTGCACAACAAAATAAAAATTCTATTAAAAATGCTGATTTGAAAGCTCAGATTCAGTAAAAGGTTTTTGCAATTGATGCTTTGAAAAATGAATTAAGAAAGTTAAAAGGAAATAGTGTAGATACTAAGTTTGCAAAACCATCAATCTTGGGAAAACCACTTTTACAACCACTCGGAAACCAATAAGTTGTTAGACAACCGAATGCGTTTAAATCTGAATAACCTAAACTTTCCAAACCATGGTTTACCTCCCAAGTTGATGTGAATAATGATTTGTCAAAACCAGTCACTCCACATTATTGGCCTAAAGTAAGAGAACCTGCTTTTGCAAAACCTCATCATGTGATTGCATCTATCGAATCTAGTAATAGCTCAAAGAACATGCCAAGATTTATTTCAAATGACATGGTTCATAATTACTATATAGAGGAAGCTAAGAAAAAGACACAAAAAAGAGGCAGGAATTCAAAAACTAGCGTGATGCCTTCTACTAGATTCCAAAAACTGCTAATGGTAACAAACCAAAACCTATGAGCACGAATCAAATGACTAGGAATTGGCCTACATATAAGAGTAGTTGTGTAACTAAAATTGTTATGCCCAAAGCATAACACTCTAGGAATTTAGTTCTTTTTTGAAACCCAAACACTTTGTCTGCTCGACATGTCAGAAATGTGTCTTTAATGCAACTCATGATGCTTATATAACAAAACTCTTGACAGAGGTGAATTCTCGTGTTAAGAAATAATCCCATAAGACTAGAAACAAACACAAACCCGTAGAAAAGCAAATCGAATCTAAGAAACCTAAAAGACGAATATCTAGAGGACAAAAGTTTTCTCTAAATAAAAATTTTGCTGTGTATGTGAAAACAACGCCTCCTAGATCTGGTCTTACATGGAAACCAACGAGTAGAATCTTTACTTTTGTTGGTCTTAGGTGGATTCCCAGGGGAAAGACTGTTGGAACTTGCCTTAACACAAATGATAGTGCAATACCATTAGAAAAGGAAACATGTTCTCCTAACACTGTTATTGTTGCAAACTCTTCTTCTTTGAGTGTAGGTACTTCAACAACTTCTGAACCCATTTCTTCAAAGGGTTCATCTCATGTAAATATTTTATCGTCTTCGTCTTTGTATAAACATTCCATTTTTAATTATTTTAGAAAATATTTTTATAAAACAAAATACATATACATAAAATTTCAAAAAGAAAAAACAAAAATAGAAAATTTCAAAAATAAAATATTAAATCAAATTTTTTTCCAAAATACCAAAAAGAATATTCTCGACATGTCTCTCTGCTTTGATAACATTTACGTACCTAGAAATGACGATTTACATTGACACGGGTATGTGAATGAAGTTCGAGCAAGAGTTTAAATGTTTCAAAACATGTCATTTCTATTTTTTCTTAATGGCTTATGTACATTTCAGTGCATAACCCGGACTTCAAAGTAAGGAAAGCTATCTTTAAAGATAGCTTACCCTCACAACGAGAAGAGCAATCTTCTCGGTCTTGAGCTATTTTTCATAAAACATTCAAAGTTTTGAGATCAAGATTATGACTTATGATTACTTCTGATCAGAACTCGATTTTAAAAGTAAAGAAAAGTGTACGCTTCAGTGCGCTTTATCTTTAAAAGAAGAGAAATCTTCTTCATCCTGAGCCTTTTATTCTAAAAATCTTCTTGCTCGGGACACACGACTTCTAAGTAAATATCAGCTTAGGACTTGTTCTTCAAATAAATGAAAGTGTGCACTCATGTATATTTAACCTCACAACGAGAAGATAACAACTTCTCAGACTTGAGCTAACACAAAACGTCAATTCAAAGACATTCAAAGTCTTTAGAGTTCAAGTAACATTGGTTTTCAAATAATTGAACATAATTTTTCAAGAATTTCCCAAAAGGTTTTTCAAAATCATTCAAAATTGTGTGTTCAACACTCCCTTCTCACGAAACTTTCAAAATTTGACTCATTTTTTAATGCTTTTAGACACATTCTCCAAATGACTATTTTAGTGTGCTTAAAACATTGCAAAATGTTTAAACCAAATGACTATTTTAGTGTGTCTAAAACATTGCAAAATGTTTAAACAAGTGAAAGATGTTAAATGTCAAAACTCGATTTCTCATTTTGTTTAAAACATATAAAAGTGGCTCAATCTCGATTTCACATCGAATTAACAACGTCAAAAACCATATTTTATCAATGTCTTATTTGTGGTGTCATATGTGAAATTAAGGGGGAGCCAAAGAGAAAAGTACCATTAATTCATGCAATGTATACTTGGTATCATTTTTCTTCTCATGAAACTTTGCATGTCTCAAATTTTAATCAATTGGTATGAAAATACTAAGAGATTTATTATTTTCATAAGGGGAGAAAATGTGATTAAAATGTGATCAATGAAAAAGTAATATGATCTAAAAGACTCAAAGTGCTTTATACTCTTACCTACATGTGCGAAACACTTTCAAATATCGATGCACGTGTGTAGAGGGAGTTTTCCTAAAATATAAAACCATTTAAAATATTAAACCATTTCAAATATCGATGCATGTGTGGTTACGATCTTATACCCAAGAACCAACTAATTCACGACGATTCTGAAGTCATAAGTTGGTCGAGGTTAGGTATTGTCCTATGATCCAACTAGAACCGAAAGGATCTACCCAAGGACAATCCATAGTTAGAAATTATAGTCATTAGGAATGATTTGGAGATGAATGATAAAAGTAAATAATGTTGACTAAGGCATGAGATAACAGTGGAACAATCACAACAAGGTGTTAGTAATGATGTCTTGGTAAACATTGAAGGGGTTGAAGAATGAAAAAGAAATGTAAGGATAAATGGTGTAAAGAAAGAAGCCCTCCATATATCTTAGGCAGAAACCGGGTCAATACATATGCTATCAGTCTTCACAAAGATGATGTCTGGTACTGAAGAAAGTCGTCATAGACCCAGTGATGCAATGTACAACCCTTCCCAACCATTCAAGTTTCTCTCAAAAAATACTTGTCTCATTTTTCGCAGAGATACACATGTTATCTATTAACTTCCTCACTCCGAGTTAGTTGATATTGAAAAGGTGGCAGTCAGCTCCAGCCTCCAATCACTAAAACCAAACTGCACAAATCGAGTCTAGAGCCAAAAGAGATCAAATACATAAATCTCATTAGGACACAATTCATATAAAACAGTTGTTGTTCAACATCTAGAACATAAGTGATAACAAAGATTCTTACGCATTATCCTTATGATTTTGACATAACATTCAGAGTGATACTCTTTAGTATTTCATTGCGATCAATGGAAATCCTTCCAGTGTCATCATCAAATAGCACTCTGGTAGGTGACTTGCAAGATTCTATATGAATCAAGCTTTTGTCAACTAGATATCAATTTTGGTCCAGTAAATGAATTGACGACTCAATCAGTAAGATAGTAATTAACTGATTCACTCTTACCGTTTTAATTATAGTAATACTATTAATGTGGCAGCCTGCTTTGAGGTGTCCGGTAAGTAGATCTAGCAAGTACAGTGAATCTAATGCATCTTCGAGCTGGAAATCCTGTTAAGGAGGTTCTTTTAATGAATCTACCTGATCACATGTACAATATTTGTACTATAAAACGGTCCTCACAGAACCAGAGGTTAAAGTTACCGACTCCGACGAATGACAAAGACATTATTCGTCCATATCTGTTATTTATTACTAACCCCTATAAATGCAGGTTTAGACGATGGCGTAACTACCTCATCCAACACCGTCATATTCATTACCATAAAGATAAATACATGATGAAAGCTCAAGTACATGTTACAAAAGTCTTTCGCGACTCTGATATTCAAGATCTTCCTTAAAGATATCAAGATTATCACGACAAAGATTGTCAAAGGAGATTGTTAGCAAGTTTTCAAGATGATGCATAGTATGAGCATGTCGATCAAGAAACAAGATTGCGAGAAGGCAAAGATCTCAAGGAGAAAGATTTCAAGATCTCGAAACTAAAGACCAAGTCAAAAGACAATGATAAAGGCTCAAGATCAAAAATCACACAACATGAAGGAACAAGCCTTCAACAAAGATAACGACCAAGACCAAGACTATAAGAGCTTAAAGTCAATGCAATCTTAGAGTTTAATTTTAATCTCAATGATCTCACTTTAGGGGAGATTGTTAGCCTCATAATATTAAGTCGAACAAGAAAGTCTTGCTCATTCAATTAGGAAGTCTTGTTCATTATATTATATACGTTGTAATAGTCTAGAAAGTGTATCGGGCTCGTTATTTAATCTAATATTGTATGTATTTTGGGCTAAATCGCATTTAATCCTGACCTCGACCCATCTTAAGTAACATAGGGTCTCATCCCCTATATAAACACCTCTCTAGCATGTTAGGGTGGGTTGGTTGTTCTTGTATTTTCTCACATTACAAGTAATAATCCATCCTCTCTTTATTTCTCTCTCTAAACCTTCCTCTCTCTAGCTTCTCATCTTATTTTATATTTTAGTTTATGTGTGATTATTGATCCTATTAGAATTCATCCGACATAATGTCTTAGGTTCTGGAGAAAACTTTGATTTTCTTTTAGCTTCCTCATATCACATGATCTACTATATCATGACCAACAAACCCTACAACCTCACATACTTCATAGCTAAAAGAATTGTAAATGTGAAAAACCAACCCAATACACCAATGCCTTATGGCATGTTGTTAACTCGTCTTTATAACCATATCACATTACTACATCCACATCTCTAAAAATCCAAATGCCTATCCTTTCCCCACACCATGACACTTATGAGGCACTTTGATGAGTATTACAACAATGCTTCGGGATCAACAAACGAATATGACAATGGCGCTTAAATTTAGATGGGTACAAATGCCACTTAGGAAGAACTTTTAGAATTATTTATTTGAAGTATACTATTGATTTTATTTTGCAAACTTATTAAGTTGTTGGTTGCTACTTGACATACATGCTAGCTTAATTTCACTAGCATTTTATGTAGGAACCAAACTATATCATTTTAACTTCTATACTACAAGAATCAAATAAGAAAGAAAGTAGGAGGAATAACTTAGAGAGAGAAAGCTAGTGAAAGAAAGAGATGGGAGGATTATTCAAGTAATGCGTGTTAGAAAAAAAATGAATAACCAACCCCCTCTCTTGTGTAGAGAGGGGTATAAATACTTACCATGGCACATTTGAGACGCCAAGGTTAAGTCCATGAGCTGGGCTCAGGTTTTGGTTGGGCTTAAGCCCGTAATGTTTACAATATTAGATTAATAAACGAGCCTGATACCCATTCTAGCCTATTACAACATATTTAAAATAATGACCGTAACTTCCTAATCGAATGATCGAGACTTCTTTGTTGAATGACCAAGACTTTAATTGTTGACTCAATAATTTGAGACTAACAATCTCCTCCAAAGTAAGGACATTGAAATCTTTAATCTTTAAGCTCTTTAAGATTACCTTATCTTTAAGTCTCTTTGTAGTCCTTAGTCTGTCATGTTTATCTTTGATGTAGGCAATCCTTCATTTTGTAGTGATCTTTGATCTTGAGCCTTTGTCATTTGTCTTTTGATTTGCCGTTAGTTTCGAGATCTTTAAATCTTTCTCCTTGAGATCTTTGCCATCTTGCGATCTTGTGTCTTGACCGACATGCTCATACTTTGCATCATCTTGAAAGCTTGCTAACAATCTCCCTTGAAAATTTTGATATCTTTAAGGAAGATCTTGAATATTAGAGTTCCGGAAGTCTTTGTCTTTGTTTGATCTTTAGCTTTCTTGTTTTTGAATCTCTATGCTTGTAGCATGTCTTTGTAGCTTGAGCATAAGCATGTGATGATGAATATAACGCTAGAATGAGGTTGTTACTCCATCGTCTTAACCCGTATTTGATTGTTAGTGATATACAACAGACATGAACGAATCATGTCTTTGTCATTTATCAGTTTTGGTAACGTTAACCTTCGGTTCTGTGAGGACCATTTTATAGTATAAATACTGTACTTGTGATTAGGTAGATTCATTATAAGAACCTCCTTGATAGGTTTTCTAGCTTAAAGTGTTAGATTCTCTAACACATATGCATTATATTCACCGTACTTGTTAGTATCTCTTTACATGACACCTCAAAGCAGGCTACTTCACTAATAGTATTGCTGCTATTAAAATGAAAAGAGTGTATCAGTTAGTTACTATCTTACTAACTGAGTCGTCAATTCATTTACCAGACCAAAATCGATATCCAGTTGACACAAGCTTGATTCATATAGAATCTCGCAAGTCACCTACCGCAGTGCTGTTTAATGTTGACACTAGAAGGATTTCCATTCGTCACTTTGAAATACCAAAGAGTATCACTATGAATGTTATGGCAAAATGACAAGGATAATGCGTACACTCTTTGTTATCACTTGTGTTCTAGATGTTGAACAACAAGTGTTTATCATGAAATGTCTCCTAATAAGATTTATAGATTGATCTATTAGCTCTAGAATCGATTATGCATTTTGGTTTTAGTGATCGGAGGCCAGAGTAGACTGCCACCTTTTTAATATCAACTAACTCGGAGTGAGTAAGTCAATAGAAGTCGTGTGTATCTCCATGATAAATGAGACAAGAATCTTTTGAGAAAAACTTAAATGGCTAGGAAGGGTTGTGCAGTGCATCACTGGGTCCATGATGTATTTCTTCAATACCAGAATTCATCTTTGTAAAGACTGATAGCATATGTATTGACCCGATTTCTGCCTAAAGTTGTATGAAGGGGTTCTTTCTTTACACCCTTTATCCTTACATTTCTTTTTCATTCTTTAACCCCTTCAATGTTTACCAAGACATCATTACTAACACCTTATTGTGATTCTTCCAGTGTTAGTTAATGCCTTAGTCTACATTATTCCCTTTTCTCATTCTTCTCTAAATCATACCTAAGGACTGCTATTTCAAACTATGGATTGTCCTTGGGTAGATCTCTCTGGTTCTGGTTGGATTAGAGGACTAATACCTAACCTAACCACCTTAAGACTTCAGAATCATCGTGAATTAGTTGGTTGTTGGGTATTTGATCATAACCATAAAACCTTGTTTGAAAATCAATCAAAATGTTTGATAGAATATCAAAAACATTTAACACTTTGAAAGTTTCATGTTTTGAAAAATTCCCCCGTCACACGTGCATCGATATTCGAAAGTGTTTCGCACATGTGGGTAAGAGTGAAAAGCACTTTGAGTCTTTTAGATCACCTATTATTTTTCTAGATTACATTTTAATCAAATTTCTCCCCATATGGAAATAGTAAATCTCTTAGTATTTTTATACCAATTGATTCAAATTTGAGAAATGAAAAAGTTTCATGGGGAGAAAAATGATACCAATTATACATTGCATGAAATAATGGAACATTTTTCTCTTGTTCCCCCTCAATTTCACACCTATGACACAAATTGAGAGAATAAGGTTATGACTTTGTAGATTCCATGTGAAATCAAGGTTAAGCCATTGAAATGTTTTAGACACACTAAAATAGACATGTAGAGAATACGTCTAAAAGCATTAAAAACTTGGTTTTAAAAAAGCTCCCCCTCAAAAATTGATTCACTTATAAAAAATGATTCGACTTTTTAAAGTATCGCGAGGAGGGAATGCTGAACACACAATTTTAAAAGATTTTGAAAAACCTTTTGAGAAATTCTTGAAAATTTGTGTTCAACGTTTTTGAAAACAATTGTTACTTGAGCTCTAAAGACTTTGAATGTCTTTGAATTGACATTTTGTGTCAACTCAAGTTCGAGAAATTGTTATCTTCTCGTTGTGAGGATAAATGTACATAAGTGCACACTTTCCTTTATTTGAAGAACGAGTTCTAAGCTGATATTACTTAGAAGTTGCGTGTCCCGAGCAAGAAGTTTTTTGAAAAAATGCTCAGGGCGAAGAAGATTTCTCTTCTTTTTAAGATAAAGTGCACTGAAGCTTACACTTTTCTTTTCTTTATAACCGAGTTGTGCACTGACATGTACACAAGTCATTGACTTGAGCTCAAAGACTTTGAATGTTTTGAAAATAGCTCAAGACCGAAAAGATTTCTCTTTTCATTGTTAGGATAAGTTGTCTTTAAAGATAAACTTTCCTTTATTTGAAGAACGGGTTATATACTGATTTGCATATAAGCCATTTATGAAGCACGAGTTACAGTCTGATAAAACTGTAAGTCATCTTAGAAAATAGAAATGACATGTTTTGAAACTTTTGAACTCTTGCTCGAACCTCGTTTACACACCCATTTCAATATTAATCAACATTTTTAGGCACGTAAATGTTATCGATTCCAAGAGACATGTCAAGAAGATTCTTTTTGTGAAACATTTTCTAAGTTTTCTGATTTTGTATTTTCTTTTTGAGATTTTTAAATTTTGTATTTTTCTTTTTGAAATTTAATATTTTTGTATTTTCTTTTTCAAAAATATTTTCTAACATAATTAAAAATGGAATG
>BQNB010152450.1:0-15772 GCA_026074375.1 Tanacetum coccineum
GATAGTGCGTATTCCTTACAGAAACCAAATTTTGATCGTTCAAGGAGACAAAAGTGACAAAGAAAAGAAATCAACGGCGAGTATTATATCATGTGTAAACACCCAGAAGTCTAAGGAGAAACGACTCGAAGACGTGCCGACTGTACGGGACTTTCTAAAATTCTTTCCTGAAGACTTACCTGGATTACCACCGATACGAAAAGTTGAATTCCAAATCCACTTAGTCCCAGGTGCTGCACATGTAGCTCGAGCCCCGTATAGATTAGCACCATCAGAAATGGAAGAATTTTCTACCCAACTACAAGAACTTTCTGACAAAGGATTTATAAGACCAAGTTCCTCACCCTGGGGAGCTCCAGTTTTGTTTGTCAAAAAGAAAGACGGCTCTTTTCTGATGTGTATTGACTACCGTGAACTTAACAAGCTTACCATAAAGAATCGATACCCACTTCCGAGAATCGATGACTTGTTTGAACAGTTTCAAGGATCAAAGGTGTACTCGAAGATCGACTTGAGGTCTGGTTATCACCAACTCAGTGTTCGTGACAAGGATATTCTAAAGACGGCGTTTAGGACCTGCTATGGTCACTATGAGTTCTAAGTGATGCCTTTCGGGTTGACTAACGCGTCGGCAATGTTCATGGACTTGATGAACCGGGTATGCAGACCATACCTAGATAAATTTGTGATCGTGTTCATCGATGATATCTTTATCTACTCGAATACCAAGGAAGAACATGATGCACATCTTAGACTAATTTTGGAGTTACTCAAAAAGGAAGAGTTGTAAGCCAAGTTCTCGAAGTGCAACTTTTGGCTGTCAAAGGTATAATTTCTTGGACACGTGATTGATAGTGAAGGCATTCACGTTGATCCTGCGAAAATTGAGTCAATCAAGGTTTGGGAATCACCCAAGACTCCAACAAAAATTCGCCAATTTCTAGGTCTTGTCGACGATTTATCAAAGGTTTCTTTAAGATTGCCAAGCCTATGACGAAGCTGACTCAGAAAAGTATAAAGTTCAATTGGGGTAAAAAGGAGGAAACTGCTTTCCAGACATTGAAGCAAAAGTTGTGTAGTGCACCGATTTTGGCATTGCCCGAAGGAAGTGAAAACTTTGTAGTATATTGTGATGCTTCTCATAAGGGGTTGGGCGCAGTGTTGATGCAGAAGGAGAAAGTCATAGCTTATTCATCCCGGCAACTCAAAATCCATGAGAAGAACTACACGACACATTATTTGGAATTAGGAGCTGTGGTGTTCGTTCTCAAGATGTGGAGGAATTACCTTTACGGCACGAAGTGTGTTGTGTTCACTGACCATAAGAGTTTGCATCATATTCTAGATCAGAAAGAGTTAAACATTAGACGACGTAGATGGTTAGAGTTGTTAAGTGAATATGACTGAGAGATACGTTATCACCCGGGAAAGTCGAATGTGGTGGCCGATGCGTTGAGCCGAAAGAGTAGACCTAAGCCACTACGAGTTCGAGCCTTGGTTATGACAATTGGTTTAAACCTTCCTGTGCAGATCTTGAATGCTCAGGTTAAGGCAAGAAAGGAAGAGAATTATGGAACAGAAGATTTGGGTGGCATGATTAAGAATCTGGAGCCACGTACCAACGGAACGTTGTGTTTGAAGAATAGAAGTTGGATACCATGTTTTGGTAACTTGAGAGCTTTGATTATGCACGAGTCGTATAAGTCAAAGTATTCGATCCACCCTGGATCGGACAAGATGTATCAAAATTTCAAGAAGCTATACTGGTGGCCCAACATGAAGGTAGAAATTTCCACATATGTCAGTAAATGCATGACTTGTGCAAAGGTTAAAGCAGAATACCAAAAACCATCCAGTTTGTTGGTTCAACATGTAATCCCAATATGGAAATGGGAGAACATTACTATGGATTTTGTTACTAAGTTACCTAAGACGACGTCTGGTCAAGATACAATTTGGGTAATTGTAGACCGACTCACAAAGTCTGCCCATTTCTTACCAATGAAGCAAACCGACACAATGAAGAAGTTGACGAGACAATACTTGAAGGCAGTAGTCTCGAGACATGGAGTGCCAGTTTTGATTATTTCTGATCGAGACAGTAAGTTTACGTCTCATTTTTAGAATTCGTTGAACGAATCCCTAGGTACTCAATTGGATATGAGTACTGCTTACCATCCGCAAACATATGGTCAAAGTGAGAGGACCATCCAAACGTTAGAAGACATGCTACGAGCATGTGTGATGGACTTCGGAAAGGGATGGGACAGACATCTACCATTGATAGATTTCTCCTACAACAACAGTTATCATACGAGTATTAAAGCTGCACCTTTTGAGGTGTTGTATGGTCATAAATGCCGTTCGCCCATATGTTGGGCTGAGGTAGGAGACGCTCAGCTCACTGGCCCAGAAATTGTTCGTGAAACAACAGAGAAGATCATCCAAATCAAGCACCGTCTACAAGCTTCACATGATTGACAAAGGAGCTATGCTGATAGGAGACGTAAGCCATTAGAGTTTCAAGTTGAGGATAAGGTTATGTTGAAAATATCGCCCTGGAAAGGAGTGATACGTTTCGGCAAACGGGGAAAGCTGAACCCTCGTTATATTGGACCTTTTAAGATCCTCTCTAAGGTTGGAACGATTGCATATCAATTTGAGTTACCCGAGCAACTAAAACGTGTTCATAGTACCTTTCATGTCTCAAACCTTAAGAAGTGCTTATCCAACGAACCGCTCGCTATTCCGTTGGACGAAATCCACGTCGACGACAAGCTCAATTTCATTGAAGAACCGGTTGAAATTATGGACCGCGAAGTTAAACGTTTAAACCAAAGTTACATTCCAATCGTGAAGGTCCGTTAAAATTCAAGAAGAGGTCCCGAGTATACTTCAAACCAAGTCACAAAACCCTAACTTGGTCCTATAAATACCATATTTTCTCATTCTTAGGTTATATCTTACACACACAAGCCTCACAAAAATTTCTCTCTTCTTTCCCTTGCTCTCTTGCTCACGGCTCACCTATAACACCCAACCCAATCCATAACTTTTAATTTCCTCCAAGATCCAAGTGTTCCAAGATGTTAGTTATAGTTATCTAAGGTTGATCCAAGTAGTAGTTCTTTAAATTTCAAGGGTTTGCAAGATTATAAAATTAGGGATTCTAATTTTATAAGTGAGTTTTATAGATCTAGTCATTTTGGGTATAGATCTTGTGATTCTCTACTTGTTTCTTCATTCTTGTAAGCATTATTGACCCATCTCTTGTTTCATTTCTTTTATTCTTATGATTATTGTTCAAGTTTAAAAGTTCATGTGTTTGTGTTACTTTTATCAAAAGAAATGATAAAAATATCTTGACAACTTTTATAAAAATAGAAGTATTATGTTGTTGTTTTATAAGTTATGATGAGATGAGTTGAAATGTGGGTTGCAACAATAGATATGATGAGGTTAGGATAGATTAAGAGTGATTTTGTTGGTTAGTTTTGGTGAAAAAGAAGTTAGGTTGGACTAGACATTATGGCGGTCTTATGGTTAAGTCTATGGTACATATTCGGAAATGTGAGTTGCTGATTGAAAATGTAAAAGAGGTTGTAGGACACTTAAAAATGTTTTCAATAGTCAAAAAAGTAGTTTTTGGATAGCTCGTTTCGTATAGATAGATTTTCGTATATTAAACACTAAAAACGGACTTTAAACGACCAAGTTATGGTGAAATGAGTTTTGAGACACTTTTTGGAAAAACAAATAATGTAGTTGCTGATTGGATTAATAAATAAGGTTTACGGACACTTTCGGGCTTATTTGAGCTTTTAAAACCTTAGCGAAACATATAGAAACCTTAGGATATTAATTGGAAACTTTAGAGATGTCATAAATATTTTTATGAGATGTCGAGACTAACAAAAATGTAGGATTTCTAAAAATGATATATTTTAGCACATATTAGTTAAGTGAACATATGAGTCAAGCGTTTAGGTCGAGATAGTGCGTTTAGGAAATATGGATATATCAATTTATAAGGGACGATATTAACGTCCCGAAACTAAAAACTTACCCAAAATAGAAAGTTACTAAAAATGGCTATTTTCGGATAAACGTCAGAACTTAACGAAAAACTCTATCATTTTTATTTAGTCATACTTTATTAAATAAACTAAAGCACAAACACACATGGATGTCTTTTCTCTTGAAAGCGTATCTTACAAGTTTCGGTTATCTTCCGTTTTCCTAAGACGCGTCATTTATTTACGTCGCGTGCAGGATCCTTCGGCTTTATTACTTCTCCGTTGATTATCGATTCACCACTTGCTTAAGGTGAGTTCATAGCCCCACGTTTTTACCGATTTACAAATGCTTTATACATTGGGGTGAGAAACATTGTTTGCTTTTAAAATTGGACACAAGTTCTTAATGTGAGTTTTACATGTTTATGTGTTGCCTAAGTTTGCTTACAAACCACTATTGCCCAAACTATCATGAACCGTTAGTCACCTATGGCCAATTGGATTGGTTAAGCGAGCGCGAATGAATAAATAGATCTATTGGGACTAATTACCCCTATCTGGGTTGGTTCAAATTAGCTACGAACAAACAGATATATGTCATGTCGATTTTGCGTTGTGGTGGTCTTAGGTTTGGGACACCAGTTAAGGGCAGGAATACTATGTGGCATGATATGATATACCCTGTTGTTATTAGCATCGGTGTCATGAGCTTAGCGCAACATTAAATACTTTTTATGTGATGATGTATCCGTTATAGTAGTCGCATACGTTTTGAAATCTTGTGGTCCACTCTTATACTAACTTAAACCTATGAATTCACCAACATTATGTTGACGTTTTAAACATGTTTTCTCAGGTGCTTAGCTTGGCTTGATTCTTGATGCTAAATGGAGTCTATGTGCTATGTGACTTAGCCGATTTCAAGACTTATCTATTTATATACTAGTTGTTATTATCAAACTTTGTTATGCTTCCGCTACATTTAACCTTCATATGATCGGTTGTAAAACTTAAATTAATTTTCTTTATGCAACGAGTATAATTTTTTTTCAAACGTCTATGATTAGTGGCCGATCTTTATTGCTTTGTGTTCGGATTGTTATGACGTCACGCCCTCGGACACGTATTCCGTCCAGGCCCCGTCTCGGGGTGTGACACACTCCTGCTGAGAAAATTAATCAAGCAGAAACTCCAAAAGAAAATGCACAAGTTGACGAAGACGAATTTATCAACATCTTTAGTACACTGGTACAAGAACGAGGGGAGACATCTTCTCGTTATGTTGATTCGTCAAACATGCATATATTCTATCAATGACATTCTTCAGAACATCATTGGACAAAAGTTCATTCGTTAGAACAAGTCATTGGAAATCCTTCTCAATAAATTAGAACAAGACTTCAGCTAGAAACAGATGGCGAGATTTATATGTTCGCACTCACCGTGAGTCGAACTGAACCGAAGAAGATCAAAGAAGCCATGGCTGATTTTGCATGGATTGAAGCGATGCATGAAGAACTTCACCAGTTTGATCAATTAGATGTATGGGAATTAGTCGACAGACCACTATGCAAAAATGTTATTAACATGAAATAGATCTGGATAAGCAAACGTAATAAGGAGAATACTGTAATTCGCAACAAATCTCGTCTTGTAGCTAAGGGATACAGCCAGCGGGAAGGAATTGACTTCGAAGAGTCATTTTATCTAGTCGTTCGATTTGAAATTATCCGGTTATTCGTTGTGTATGCTACACACAAATCATTTCTAGTATACCAGATGGACGTCAATACAGCATTTCTTAACGGTCCTTTGAAGGAAGAAGTGTACGTCAACCAACCAGACGGATTCATAGACCCGCATCATCCTGACAAAGTTTATCGTCTATAGAAGGCTTTATATGGACTCAAGCAAGCTCCAAGGGCATGGTACGATGAACTCTCCAACTTATTGCTTGTGCAAATTTATGTTCATTACGAAAAAAGGGGAAGACATATTGATTGTGAAAATTTATGTTGATGACATTATTTTTGGTTCTACGAACCCAAAACTTTCTAAAAAGTTTGAAAAATTAATGCACTGCAAGTTTGAAATGTCTATGATGGGGGAGCTGAAATTCTTTTTAGGAATTTAGATCCACCAATTCCTACGTGGTATCTTTATAAACTAAGCTAAGTATGCTCAAGAGATACTTAAAAAGCATGGTACGACCTCATGTGATAACGTTGGTACTCCAATGGCTACTAAACCCCTAGATGCTGACTTGAGTGGAACTCTTGTTGACCAAACAAAATATCGTAGCATGGTCGGAGCACTTATGTACTTAACAGCAAGTAGACCAGATATTGTACATGCAACATGTTATCGTGCTCGTTATCAAGCGAGACCAACTGAAAAGCACCTCAAGGAGGTTAAACGGATCTTTCAGTACCTAAGAATACCATTAACATGAGACTCTGGTATCTGAAGGACACCGGTTTCAAACTAATTGCTTTTTTAGATCTGGATCACGCGGGCTGTCTTGATTCATGAAAAAGTACCTCTGGTGGCATACAATTTCTAGGAGGTGATAAGCTAGTCAACTGGTCGTCAAAGAAGCATGACTGTACTTCAATGTCCTCAGCAGAAGCCGAGTATGTGTCTTTATCTGCGTGTTACGCACAAGTTCTATGGTTGAGAACTTAGCTCCCAGATTATGGCTTTCACTTTGATAAAATACCTATGTATTGTGACTCAATGGCACCCATAGCCATCTCGTGCAATCCAGTCCAGCATTCCCGCACCAAGCACATTGATGTCAGATATCACTTCATAAAGGAACAAGTTGAAAAATGTATAGTTGAATTATTCTTTATCGGAACTGAATACCAGTTAGCTGACCTATTTACCAAAAGCTTTGTGGGAAGATAGGTTTAAGTATCTCTTCAGACGAGTCGGTATGAGATGTTTGACTCCAGAAGAACTGGAGGTTCTGGCAAACGAATATGCTTGATATAAATCAAACATCGACGTGTAAATATTTTTGATTTTTCTCTTTATTTTGATTTATAAATATTTTTGAAAAATAAAATACAATAATATAAAATCTAGAAAACAAAATATAAAATCAGAAAAAATTCAAAAATACCAAAAAGAATCTTCTCAACGTGTCTCTTGGAATCGATATTCGATAACATTTACGTACCTAGAAATGTCGATTAACATTGACACGGGTGTGTAAATGAAGTTCGAGCAAGAGTTTAAAAGTTTTTAAAACATGTCATTTCTAATTTGTCTCTTTGACTTATGTACATTTCAGTACATAACTCGGACCTAATTGTAAGGAAAGTGTATCTTTCAAGATGAGTTATCCTGTCAACAAGATAGTCAAATTTCTCGGGTCTTCGGCGTCTATACAAAACATTTCAAAAGTTTTGAGCTCATGACAATGGCTTACAGTTACCTCAGACTGTAACCCGGACCCAAATGTTAGGGGAGTGTACGCCTCAGTACGCTTACTCTAAAAATAGAAGAGAAGTCTTCAATCATGGTTTTTAAAAACCGTTGAACACAATTTTTCAAAAAGAACTTTCAATGTCAAATTATTCACAATATAATTTGTGGTATCTTTCCATAAAAAGTGGGTATTTGTTAAAATTGTGTGTTCAACGCTCCCTTCCTAAAATAAGTTAAAAAAATTATGATATCAATTTTTCTCAAAATGTCATATTTATGTATATTAGTTTTTGAGGGGGAGCTTTTAAAGCCAAAGCCTTTTAATGTTTTTTGGATACATCTGATAAATGTTTATTTTATGTATCCAAAAATATTTCATGAAATTAAAATGTGGAAATTATAATGTCAATTAATAATATACATTATTCACTAAGGCATCTCACTCCGTCTTCAACATATTTGTGGTGTCATATCATTTTTATGTTTGTAATATCAAGCTTAAAAAATTAGTGGTATCCCACATACTGTGTTGAAGGGGAGCTATCAGAAAAATGAATTCATGCAATATCATGATATAATTTTTCTCCCCATGAAAATTTTCATGTTACAAATTTTAATCAACTGGTATTTCAAATACTAAGAGATTTATTATTTTAAATAAGGGGAGAAAATGTGATTAAAATATGATATAGAAGAATGTGATCTTTAAGAATCTAAGTGCAACTCTTTCCTTCATGTGTAAAATAATTTCGAATCTCGGAGCACATGTGTAGGGGGAGTATTTCAAAATGTATGTATCAAAGGTTTTATGGTTCGATCTCTATACCCAACAACCAATTAACTCACGACGTCGATGAAGTCATAAGGTGGTTAAGGTTAGGTATAAGTCCTATGATCCAACCAGAACCAGAGGGATCTACCCATGGACATTCCATAGTTAGATTAGAAGTCCTTAGGTATGATTGGAGAAGAATGAGAATAAGGGAATAATGCCGACTAAGGTTGAGCTAACACTGGAACAATCACAACAAGGTGTTAGTGATGACGTCTTGATAAGCATTGAAGGGGTTGAAGAATTAAAAAGAAATATATGGATAAAGGGTGAAAAGAAATAAGCCCTCCACACAACTTAGGCATAAACCGAGTCAATACATAATCTATCAAAATTACAAAGATGATTGTTGGTATTGAAGAAAGCCGTCATGGACCCAGTGATGTAATGCATAACCCTTCCCAGCCATTCGAGTTTCTCTCAAAAGAAACTTGTCTCATTTGTCATGGAGATACACATGTTATCTATTGACATCTCACTCCGAGATTGTTAATATTGAATAGGTGGCAGTCAGCTCCAGCCTCTGATTACTAAAACCAAAGTGCACAAATTAAGTTTAGAGCCAAGAGAGATCATCATTATAAATCTCATTAGGAAAAAATCCATGTATAATGATAACATCAAATATTTAATACTTTTTAGTGTCAAATTACCCCCTATATTACCTGCTAATGTTTTACTAATACTCGAAAACGAGATATTTTCTATCATTTTGTAGTTTTCAGGAGAAATGCAGGAAAGTGACAAGGGAAAAAGGACTTAAAGTGTAAATTCTAAAGAATGTTACGGCGTAACACCAAAAATGGTTACACCGTAACATAAATTAAGCAAGTACGAAGATCAAGGACAAGGTTACGACGTAACACCATATCTGGTTACGCCGTAACCATATATATTTAGAAGGAAATCTTGTTAAAGTTAGAGTTATGGCGTAACACCATATCCAGTTACGTCGTAACCATAAAGATCCACAAATATGGAATGAAGATCACGTACTTATGGACATTATGTAAAGGTTACAGCATAACACCATATCTGGTTACGCCGTAACAACTGCCTAAATATGGAATGCCGTGTATGATGGTTACGACGTAACACCTTTATTGGTTACGCCGTAACAGGTTCAATACCTATAAATAGAGGCCTCATTTAAGCTATTCCGGTATCACTTCCTCCACAGCCAATTGGAGAGGCGACAAAGGCTTCTAACCTTCGAAGAATTCCACCTAGAGTCCAAGGGAGATCACACTTTACTTACTTTTTGAATTTAATCGTTCAAATATGAATATTGTAAGAATTATGAGTTTCAATCTATGATTTCTTCTATTTCATGATGTGTTTCCGTTACCAAGAGCGGCTAAGCACTTAAAGTGTTGGCCTAGTTATGTTGTTACTTTTGTTATGATTGTTTCCTGTTAGATTATGATTTCATTAGATATTCCTTGACTATCGTCTTACCCTGGGTTTTGGTAGTATGGGTGGTTTGGACCTAGCTTGCCCCATTATTAGATTATCTAGTCAATATGGGATCCAATGGGTACTAGGGAGGATCACTAACTCCTTACCTGGTGTAGGAACTAACCGGTCATCGCACTTATCATTTAATGTTTCCAAACAAAACAAATGTACAAAGTAATAAGGCATGTGTACAAGTTACCAATGCATGTAATTCGAATACCTTTTCCCTCCAAAACCCTAGTACAACTCTTTAAAGCCCAATGTACAACCCGATAATGCATGGAATTCAAACTTAACTAATTTCCCTCCAAAATCTATAGGCATTTTGTACCACCATTCTAGCACGAGTTACAAGCTTCTTAAGCACCACAATTAAACTACATTTTCCCTCCAATACTACCCTAGCTCGTCCTAAACTAAAAACCTAACCCAAAAACCCTAAATAACCCGATACATCTAAACTAGTTTTGAACCAAGTCTAAACCAAGCAACCACCCTTTTACCACCATGCCGCCACCTCACCACCACCTTGTCACCACCTTGATAGCATCCTTCACCTATTTGTCACCACCTTGTTAACTTGCACCCCAAGCAAAACCAACTCGTCACCTCCTTGGTTACTCAAGCCCTCTCCACCTCCTAACACCTCTCCAAGCTATATACTAGCTTCTAATAGTCACTAGCTACAACCTTGGCCACCACTTCTTCCCAACTTGGCCACCACTCTAAGTTTCGGACCCTATATATACACGCATACATGCATACCTTCCTAACTCATCATCTAAACTAAATACTACCTCAAATGATGACTTAGTCAAGTCCTAGAAGAGAAGAAAAGAAGGTTTAAGCAAGTAGAAGCCAAGGTTTAAGGAATAACAAGAGGTTCTTGATTCATCTCCAAGTTTTTGAACCATATCAACCATTTTCGAACCATTTAAGCTCTTGTAAGTCCTATCACTTGTTCTATAAGCTCTTGATATGTTTTAAATCCTTTATAAGTTTTGTTTTAACCATTTGATCAAGCTTAACACTTTTAAAAACTTCTAAACCTAACCTAACCCTAAATCGAATCATTTTGAAACCCTAATCCATTTGAACCCTAAAATAAGCTAGCTTAAGCTTATTCTAGTCTTAATAAGCTCTCAACCATCTCTTATAATCTTCTGAAATAAGTCCTTAAACCCTAAGCTACACGTTTGTTTTTCCTAAAACAAACGCACCCTTAAAAACCCTAAAAACCCTTTTTCGTAAACCCTATAAGCTATAAGCTGGTCTTATAAGCTATTACTATAAGCTCCTTTATCATTTTAATAAGCTTAGAATCAAACCCTAAAAGCTAGAACCCATCGGGTTAAAATTTCAAAACCAAACGCACCCATTTTGAGATTTCGAGCTCATAAGCTCATTTCATAAGCTTTAAGCTTATAAAACCAACTTATTTTAGCTTATTATGATAAGCTTTATGCTGCAAATTGATTTTGAGATTAAAAACATAAAGTATAATGAATTTGGACTAAAAATGCAAATCGAATTGTCCTTTAGGGGTACATATTGTAACTTTTGAAACTATTTAATCTTTCGGGCCAAAAATGTAAATATCCTAAAAATTAAACTACAAGGGGCTGTTTTGCCAAATTCTAAAGTTAAGGGTTAAATCTTTTAAAAATTATATATAAAGGGTTTAAATTGTAAATTAATATATACCAAGGGTATATATTGCCATTTTCGAATTTTTAAGGGTATAAAATGTAATATTTTTATATTTAATTATAAAAATATATTTAAACATTATAAGACTCGATTTTAATAAAACCCGACACATTTATCGTTCATTTATCGATCGAAGCATGTAAAAATAATTATGTTATATAATTAACATAATTTATCATCCACTAGCTTTTGAAGAAACTTAAAAAGATAAAATCTTATCATTTAAACTATAACGTATCACGTTACTAGGGAATTTCATGTGAGGGGCTTTCATTTGGGTAGACGTTTTGACGAGTTGCTGGATTTACGATTTAAAGTGTCCTAGCTCCTCAAACGTTTACTACATGACCTCTGGATTATGATAGCCCGAACAGTGATACAATATTTTCATAAATTAATAAACCAAATTTATATTTACGTTAAACTTTATGAAATAAAGTTTTGAAATACAAAAACTAAGACTTGACATATTACCCCAGGTTGCGTGACGAAGCTGTTTATTTCCATTTGATTTACTTTTGCCATCAATTAGATTTCCCTATTAAGGTGAGTTCATAGTCCCACCTTTATATGTTTTTCCAAATCCCATGGGGGATACATGCTATAAACTATGAATACAAGTATTTTCCAACCGTATTCTCTTCTGATATATTATTTCCTAAGTTTACCTCCACTGCCAATATCATTTAATCATGAACCATTAATCACTTGCGAGTGAACGCGAATATTGTGGATGAATCTATCGGGATTGACGAATCCCGTTTGTGTTTACCTGCGGGGTAACCAAGCGCACTATATTTGAGAATAATGGGTAACTTGGCAAGTTACCTTTCCAAGAGGACATTTGTTCCTCAATAATGTCACTGAGGTAATTCCCATGTTAACGTTTGAGTTCATGAGCTTAGGGCAATAATATTGTTTTCCATGATAATTATAATTGTGCAATTATTACCACTTATAATGACTTGTATTAATCCATTTCATTACAAACCTATGAATTTCACTCAACCTTTATGTTGACCTTTTTAGCATGTTTATCTCAGGTAACTAAGCTGTTTAAGGCACGGAGTGGCATGGACTTGCAGGCGTCCAAACTTGTTATCATTCAACTTTTATGTTTTAAATGTATTTTGGGACCTCCTTTTATAAAACTCTGATATGATATTGAATGATAACTAAATTTTCCAAACGTCTCTTTATGAGCCGTTTTCTATGATTATGATTGTTGATTCATGAAGTAATATCCCAATTTAGCTTCCGCTGCTATGTGAATTATCGGGGTGTTACAGATTGGTATCAAGAGCCGAATTTATAGAGAACAAGGTTAAAACCTAAACTATAACTATTTTCCATCTAAAGAAGTCCTCCGTGCCACTACATTTTCTGAATAGTATGTAAAGAGATTTGTTTAACAAATGATACATAACTATTAAGTAAATATAAATAACTTATGTTATTTTCCACTGGGTTGTTACAAAGTTATGTCTACATCCACCCACCGTATTATTATCCTATTTGATTCCAATGTTGAGGATTCTTTTTCCTCTACAAATACTCCTGACTATACCCCGGCTTCACCAGACTATTCCCCAGCCTCACCGGGAAACACCTCTCCTGACTCTTCAGATGATCCATTTGAGGATCATTCTGCCTTACTAACCATCTCACCTTTCAACGATGATCCATATATGAAGGTCATGCAAGCATATAATGCTACTAATAATGAATCACCTATTCCACCACTACGAGCTCCTATTGCTCCACCAACTATTTTGCCTCCATCTCCAGTGTTACCATCATCACCTCTATTTGATCCCCGAGATTTCTTTCTTCTCGAGGAGATTTTGCCACCTCAGAAATAAGCATGTTTCCTATCATCCTCCTCTACTAATTCCTTTGCCCCACCTCAGGTATTTGAGACTGGAAAGAGTTCTTATGTGACACGTCTGGAGCGCCATGAGGAACAGATCGATGTTATTCTAAATCACTTAGATGAGCTCCCTCTTGAGCGCATTGAGCACATGGAAGATAAGATAGAAGGTCTTGGTAATAGTCAAGTAATCATACAGCGAGATTTTGACCAACTAGAAACCGACGAGATTGTTCTTTCTCGCGTCAGGATTTCTACTTTGGAGATGCTCATCGAGGATATCTAGGTTCGTCACCGAATCAGATATGAAGAGTCTTCTAGACATGATCCGTGAGACATGAGAATGTATGATCACAGACAGTTAAATCTCTATGTTTATTTGTTTTTCTCAAATCTTTTAAATCATTGATCACTGAATTGAAAATTTTAGTTATGCAAAACATACTCTTGTATAAGATATTTGGATGGTCAGTAGATTGCTCAATCCTCATCTTGTTAATTTCAGGAAACGGTTATAACCGGACATAATCTTCACCATTTGACCCATTTATCAATATAAAAACATGATTTTGTAACTAAATTTATCATTGGTTTTTGTAAAATGCCATTTTGCTTAGCAATTGAGCTCTTTTTGAACATTTGTACAAATTAAGCCCAATAGGTTTGTTTTCCGAAACCCAAACTTTAAAAGCCCAAGCTTCCTTACGAAACCCATTTGTTTTGGCCCATTAACATTTTACGAAACTAGTTTTGTTTTGGCCCAATAACCTTTTACGAAACCAGTTTTGGCCCAAACCTTTACGAAACCATTTTAATCACTTACGAAACCGAAACCTGAAATATTTACCTTTTGAAAAAATATAATTATTAATGAAAATGATAATCTAAATAATTTTCCTTGATCTTATGCTTTTTATTATCATCCTATTAACAATATAAATCCTAATTTTATGTCTCAAAGTAAAATTTCAATTTTACAAAACCTTTCAAGATTACGAAACCTCTTGATCTCAGTTCACAAATGATTTTTCTAGTGATCAATCAGTTCTAATCACATCCTAAGATACTTTATAGTGTTTTGCCTCAATTAATTTCTCAGTTTACACACTTTTAATATTTACGAAACCCTAGATCTATACGAAACCTATTAAATAATTAATTAAAGCTGTTAATCACAAAAGAAATCAAAAAATATCATGTTTCTTACGTTTGATAAACACTAGGAATTGTCAAAATGATTTGGATCGTTGTTTTCTTTGTTACGAAAGCTCAAAGATCAGAGAATTTACGAAAGCTCTTTATCAGTTATGAAAGTGACAAAATTTCGTAAAAATCCATGTGGTTTTATACTTTCGAAAACCATTTTCCATTTTTGCCATTTTCAGTCCCTGTACTTTCTTTCATACACAATATTAGCCCATACGAAACTATTTTTGCATTTTAGTCATTTTCAGTCCCCGTACTTTCTTTCGTACACAATATTAGCCCATACGAAACCATTTTTGCATTTTAGCACTTTTAGTCCTTCTACTTACTTTCGTAAGTATTAATTCCTAAAAATTCATAACTCCCCCTTGGAGTTAGACCTATTTTTTACAAAAAAACCTGTTAGAAATACGAAAAAGTGTCGGTCACTATCAATATTGTTAGTCATAGCTCGTAGTAAGTTGTATGGTTAAGTTAGAAAGCTAACCGGGCTAAAGGCCCATGGATAAGCCCACTATGAGTCCATAGCCGGCCACAATAAGTCATATATAAACCCTCTCCATAGCTTGGAGAGGGTGTTGGTTGTTCATTTGTCACATTTTTCACTAAGCTAATTATATCATTTTTCTTTCTCTCTCTAAGTGTTCATCCAACCATCTTTCTCTCTCTAAAACTCTAAGTGAATCAATCCATACTTGTGTTAAGATATTCTACAATTGGTATCAAGAGCCGTGGGGTGTTTGTGTAGGTTTTGTGTGCGTTTTATCTACTCGTTTTACTAGTGTTTTTGGTTTGAATCCATTCAAAAAGTTTTCACTTTTTGAGGGTTTAAAAACCATAAAGATCATAACTTTATTTCTTAATTATCTAAGTATAGACTAGAAGTACAAGAAAATCTTTCAAAACCCATAAAAAATATCATCTTTTTGAGTCTTTTTGGTTAAAAAGAGGGTTTTGTACCAAGAATCTTGATATCAAATTTTTCGTGTCAAAAACATTAAAGTTTGTGTTTTTAAGGTTCTAATAGTCTTAGATAGTTAAGTTGTACAATCGGGTAAAAACGTCAAAAAGTAAGTCTTTTTAAGATTTTTGATTTTTGAGTTTCGTAGTGTTCAGGCGATTTATACATCCCTACAGGCGATTTATACGTATCTAATTAAGTCAGGCGATCTATACGTATTCATTCCAACAGACAATTTAAACGTTTAAGTCAGGCGATTTATACACGTGATTTACAATAGGCGA
>BQNB010152451.1:0-15771 GCA_026074375.1 Tanacetum coccineum
AAAACTAAAAACTATTTTTTTGAATTTTTATAAAACTTTTTTCTATTTTTTATGACTTTTTGAAAATTAAATCCTAAGAAAAATTATTAAAAATAATCTACTAAATGAAAAATTCTCTAAAATTCAGGGTAAATCCTAAACGCTAACAGAAACTTAAGAAAAATAATAACTACGAAAAAGCTAAACACATAAGCCCTAAAGTAAGCTGGAACAACTACGAATTGCTTATGGGTTTAAGGCCCAAAGAAAGGATAAAGGATTAAAGTGTACATTAGCTCATGGATGAGCTATTGTAGCACAAGTGTTCAAACGTTAGTGTTGTGAGAGGGAGGTCTTGGGTTCGAGGTTGGCTAACACCCTTTTTGCATTTTCTTTTTTAATTCAAAAAGCTGGAACTTATAAAGGACTCAATTTTTAGCATTTTTAATAAATGGAGCATAAGCTCAAAGTAAGAAATAAGCTTTTAAGAGCTTTTTGAATGTCTGTTCACAGAAAGTGAAGGTTTGAGCTCACTTTTCCTTGTTTGGGCATAAAAGCTTGCACAAGCTTTAAATTAAGCTCAAACTCAAAATTGAAAACTATTCTAATAAGCTTATGATGTTTACAAACTAGTTTTAACAAGCTAGGATCCCTACTAACACCTAATGTTAACTAAAATTAAAGATTAAAAAGGCTAACTCAGAAAGTTACTCAAAAAGCTCAAATTCAAATTAAGCTAACTAACTTAATAAACTAACTCAGACCTTAAGCTATTGCAAACTAGCTAGACTACTTATGAACTATAAATTCCAAACATTAAACCAAACTTTATAAGCTAGAAATCTAATTTAAGTACCTAGAATTAATTACTACTATTTTTTGGTCTTTTTGGATTTTTGTGAACTTTAAAACTAAATGTACCTAGGCAAATAAGCTGGAAAATAAAAAGCAAGTTAAATTTTAGAACCTAAATCCTAAAATTACTAACTAAAATGAAGCCTAAAATGATAGTAGTGGTAACTTTGATTACCACTGGTGATGCAAATGGCCAATTGTACAAATCAAAGTTGCAGGCAACCAATTTGGTTTCTACTGCATTTGATACACTCAATGAGTGTTAAACAACTACTAGCAAACACACCTCAAGCATTAACAAGCTTAGATCAAATTTAAACAAACAAAGAAAAAGAACAATGATCCCCTGGTGCTGAGATTACCAAATTAAGCCCTAACTTGTTCAATTTTAAAATCCAACATCTAAAAACTAATTTACTACTAGTTTGAAATGAAAATGAAGCTATCTCAAGGAAAATGCACTATTCTATTTGACTTTTAGAGGTCAAATTAGACTAAACCAAACACTCCTTTATGTAAGACAGATTTCAAATGAGCTTGTGAAATTAAAATCTAATGATCCAAACCTAATTACCAGATAACTATTAGCTTAAAACAAGCTTAATAAACATGATTCATTAACCTAATAAGCTAAAATCTATTATCTACACAACTGCTAACTATATTTTTTTTGGTTTTTTAGATTTTTAGACAAATTAAACTATAACAAGATCCATACTATATTAAGCAAAAACAGATAATCAAACACACTTAATAAGCTATAATAAAGGTAAATAAGCACTAGTAAGCAAACAGATTAAGCAAATAAGCAAATCTACATTAACAAGCACTTATAAAACTAGATATTAAAGAACATAAGATAATAAATGAAAACTTACTTTAAGCCTCAACTAAACAGAAGCTAAATTCAATTAAGTAGCTACAAGCTCTAGCTTATCCTTATGGATAAGCTAGTAAAGTCCTCGGGAGCTCATCTATGGTTAGCTCCCCTTCCAAAAGCTCAAAATATCAAATAAGAAAAGGTAGCTTGAACTATTTTAATGATTTAAGTATGATTAAGGCTAAATTAAACTCAAATCATGAGCTTATAGACTCATGAGAGCTGAAAATGAGATTATGAGAGCTTATTAGTACAAGTGACTTATGAAGTGAACATTTATAAATGCAAGTAGAGACTTATGAAAGCAAAACTAAATTTCATTAATCTAAGAAGCTTTGTTACACAACTGAAATCAAAATTACAATGGAATTAAACTGAAATTAAACTAAAAACTTTTAAGCTAAAAATCTCTCCCCCTAACTAGGAAAATTAGAGTACTCAAAAAAATAGCTGTGTGTTTGGTGAAAATGTCCGGAGACTCATTTATAGCCTTTTGGTGAAACCTTCTAGTCCCTCAGCACACGCACGCGCTTCATACGTCCTTCCATTCTTCATCCGCGCACGCATTTTTCCACAAGATATTGGACGATTATAATTGTTGGCCCCGTTTTGGAATTCAAGTTTGTGTACACAGGATTACCAGCTTTTGCAATCCGTGATGCGACACTGTGTGCTTCTTATGAGTGTTTAGATTTAGTGCTAAAAATCCATCTTTGTGTGCTTTTAGGTCTTCCAACGCGGGCATAACCTATGTGGGTTTATTTGGAACCAACGCTGAGCATTGTTTGTTCGCATGTGATGTCCCTGCACAGTGTTCTTTCTTCCCTGAATTGTCTAAATATCCCTTAATTATGATTTCACACCCATGATTTAACCTGAAGGGTTAATTGTAGGAGACGTATGAAACAGTAAACTGTTCCATTTCGACGCTTTTATACTAAAACCTGGGGAACCGGCGGTAAATGGATTTTAAAATTTAGGGCAATATTATGGGCAACATTAAGCGTCCTCCCCTCTTTGTATAGTTGTAAAAGTAATATCCCCCACATTCCCATGTCGTTATTACATCTTTCAGAAAATGGCAACATTTGGCTCCTTGCATTTTATTAAAAGGGTAATGGGCTTTCAGGGTTTGGGGGGGTGGGTACTGGCTTTTTGATAAGGTTTTTAGGCCCATTAAGCCTTTGGGACCTTTTGTTGGTAACTTTTACTAAGATCAAAGGCTCTGAGTCTTATGAGTTTCTTCTAGCCGACAAAAAGGTGTGTGATAGATGCTGAAGTCTTTAGGAAGATACTTGATATCTGTCCAAGAAAAGAAGGTGAAGACTTTACTGAAGTACAAAATGATGAAGACACTCTCACATTCCTCGTTGATCTTGGATACTCAGGACCACTTCACAAATATACAAATATGTTTGTGGACCACATGCATCAGCCTTGGAGGACTCTGGCAGCCTGCATCAACAAGTGTCTATCTGGAAAGACAGCTAGCAATGACAAGTTGAGGAAGTCAAGAATTGATATTCTGTGGGGCATGTTTTATAGAGAGAATGTTGATTATCCATCTTTGATTTGGGAAGACATTGCTTACCAAATTGATCATAGACGGGAGAAAAAGTCAAGACGTGAAAATATGCCATATCCTCGATTCACAAAGGTTATCATTGATTACTTCCTCTCCAAGCACAAATCTCTCAAGAAGCTCAAGTTTCAACACTTTCACACAATCAAGGATGACGGTGTTGTGAGTCGACTCAAATTTGTCAGAATGGGTGAGGATGTTCAGCAATATGGTCTCGCCATTCCTGCTACTATGCTTAATAAAGAGATTATTCAATCAGAATCATACAAGAGGTTCATCCTGTATTCTACTGGTCAAATACCTCCAAAGAAGAGCAGAGGGAAAGGTTCGCAAGGGAAGAAGTCTGCAGATCCCACTGAAGAATCTGTTGATGTGTCTGATGAGTCTGAACCAGAACCTCTTATCAGAAGGAAAACCTCTAGTAGAAGAGTTACTAAGAAGAAAGCCACCATATCAGTTGATGACAACATCGTTCCTGAACCAGACATAGCTTTGGAATTAGGAAAATCTATCAGCTTAACTGAAGCTGAAGAAGAAGCTGCAGCAAGACAAGTTCATGCCACTCATGCAAGAATTGTCTCAGAATCTGTCCCCGAACCTGCGAGAAGAAGACGGTCAGATATTGCTATTTCTGAAACAACCCAGAAGCTCAAGGGTATTCAAACTCTTACTCCCGCTGAACAAGAGGCCGCTGACGTAATGAAAGCTCTCAAGGATAGCAGGAGAATGTTAGGGAGACAGCCTGGTACTGGTGGCTCAGATGAAGGAACTGGTGAGATACCAGGGGTTCCGGATGAGTCAATTTTTGCAGATGCTGAGGATGACAATGAAGAAACTGAATCTGATTCTGATGATATTTACAAGTACAGGATTAACGTGCGCAAAAATGCTGACACTGAGATGAAGGCTGCTGAAAAGACTGCAGACATTACCAAAGAGACTACTGAGCAACCTTTGACATCGTCAAGCTTCTCTGTGCCTTTTGATTATGGTAATCAATTTCTTAATCTATCTCATAACGAGGAGATTTTTGAGCAACATCCAGTTCTGAAACAAACAACACCAATCCCTACAACTACTACAACACCACCAATCATCACCGAAGCTCCAGCTATCATCCCAGAAATCCCAGAAATTACTCCATTCATCGCCCTTCAGCTAAGAGTCGCGAAATTAGAACAAGATATGTCTGAAGTAAAGAAGATTGATCATGTGACACCCCCAAAATGGGTCGCAACGGAATAAGGATATCCGGGGCGTGTTACTTCTCAGATCAATAACACAAGATATATATAGAACGACCAAAAAGCTGAAAAGAGACACATTGCAGATTTAGTTGAAAAACATACTTTGTGCTGGCCTACTCAGTGTCAAGCAAGAAGGCAAAGAATCTGAAAAAGAGCCCAGAAGAGATTATATAATCATAAATGGAAAATGAAGAGAAGGAAATAGAGCCAAGTATTATACCATTAAGTTGACTGATCAAAGCTGCACTTGAAGAATTCGCGCTCGCACTAAGAGTGCTCTCTTCAAATCCATGCATAAGAACAAATCTGCCAACAGAAATCCTGCCAACTATAGATTATATCATGCTCTCATGGAAGCATTGATAGAGGATGAAAATGCCATGGACAAGGAAGTTGCAGATACGGTTAAAGACCATAAAAGAAAGCATGATGATGATGATGATGGTGACGGTGATGATGAGGCCCTCAAGCTGGATCAATCCAGGGCAAGGTCAAACAAATAACAGAGAGAAGAAAAAAGAGAGTCATGAGTCTGCTCAGAAGGGGGCCATCCACCACCAAAGATCCTCCAAGGGTAAAAGATATACAAGGTGGGTTCTAAATCTGGTAAGTCTGCACCAGCAATGAATCCAGTTGAAGAGCCTACTGAAAAGGTGATTATGGATGAACAACCTACTGAGGACATTCTAGTTTCTGATGAAGGGCATGTCTCAGATCTGAAGGATGCCGATAACGCTCATATGCCAAAGATATGAACTACAAACAAAATGGCTTAAGGTCCAATACTTGAAGAAGAGGAGGGGACCTGCTTCTACTGAAACGGAATGGTCATTCCTCCAAATTGGACCTATTCTGAAAGCTGACAATAACTGGGCAAATGCATTTTCCAAAGCACATAAAGATCCAGATGAAAATAAGCTTTATAACAAGATTGATGTTATAGCTCATTTATCGGATGGTATTGTAGAAGGTATTGGAAAGAAGAGCTCAGCAAAGCAAAGCCGATCTTGAAAGGTTTCCAACATTTTTTGATGGTGAAGGTTTTCATGAGAACAACATTTCTCTTTAGTTTTAGATGGAAGAATGTCATAAGCTTCTCACAAATCAGATTGATTTGGTTAATCCTAGAGGGAGGTCATCGGTATTGTTCCTGATATTAGCAATCCGTTGCCCTTAGGAGGACCTCCAAGTCAGGTAACTATTCAACCACAATTTTTTTTCAACAAAGATCTGGAGTATCTTCTAACATGAGATAAAGAACGAAACAGAGCTTTATCAATATCCAAGCTTAAAGTCACTCTTTATCAAGACTTTGGCCTTGCAAGAATTTGTTCGTCTTATGGATTGAAAAGTGAGCAGTATATGACATAAGTGCAGCTTATGGTATCACACTGGTGGTTTGCAGAAAGCAATTCTACATCCAACAAACACTGTGAAGCCCCAGATCGTGCGATGCAGTAGGTCCCAATATGCGAATTCTCTAGTGTTATCTGTATCAAGGACTTATGAAAGTTACGGATACAAGATCTTCTGCGAGTGATAGTTCTTACGCCGAGAGCTGACTACAAACGAGTACTAGATCTCAAAAAGGATTTCAAAAAGTCTTCATCTAAGACTTTGAAGAACGTCGAACTTTCCTTCATATTCAAGGCAAGCCTCGACACTTCCAGAAAGCAGGACAACGGATTAATTGGCACAAACGCGTGTTCGTATATGGACCAGAAACATTTGTCTATAAGAAACATGTAGAAGGACTTGCAGCTGGGCTATTGAGAGCTATCAAATAAGTTAAGCTGGAACAACCTATTGGGATGCATCTGATTTTCCTATCAAAAGAATATACACCATTGTCTTCAAACCAAGAGCTGTAGTTTAAATCTACAGAGATAGGGATGATATTAGCAATGATGATGAGAATAGATGAGGTGCACAAGTTTAGCGATATGGACCGTTTGACAAGAATTTAAAGAAAAGCTGGTTATTCATGGTTAAAGATTTAAGTTATTCAAGTTTTAATAAGGGAATGGAGAATAGGAAAATGGACTGAAGCACGACAAAAAGAAGTTTGAAGACTTTAGAGAGGGGATTGAGAGAAGGACTAATATCAAGAGAATCTTTCGAAGTTGGAAGCTTTTGTCGGTGGCACGACTAAGAGATATTGACGCAAAATGTGATAGCAGAACAGTAGTGACATCGTCAATCGGACACTAAGGTCAATATTATACTTATTGTGAATAAATATATCTTGTACAGTATAAGTAAAAAAAGTGTATATCTTTGATGATTATGTGTAAGAATATTCTTATGCCATCAACGATTGAGTGGGAGCATTAATATGATTCATACGCTCTGACGCCCCGTTCCGGCGGAGGGCCCGAGGCTGCGTGAGGACTTCTCCTCATTCCGCTCGATACTTGCTGATTCATTTTTTTCCCCCGATGTCCCGCGTATCTACTTCTGGAAATAATTGGCACATTTTTCTCCAAATTTTTTAACATATTTAAATCAATTGATATCCAAAATGTCAAAGGGTTTAAAAATTTTGATAAGGGGAGAAAATGTGATTAAAATATGTGAATAATAAAAATGTGATTATTAAGACTCGTGTGTTACTCTACCCAGCTCCAACGCGATAAACAATTTTGAAATCGGATGCCATTTTGAGGGGGACGTTTATGAAAAAGTAAAAAAACAACTCGAGGTACAAAACGCTTTGTATTTATTCTTAAGTACCTTAATTGAATTTTATCAATTTGGTTTTTATGGAGAGGAGAAACTGATACCAAAAGGACTGAACATGCATTTTACATTATCGGAGATATAAGGTTGGTAAGGTTAGGTACAAGTTCCAATGATCCAGCCAGAACCGGAGGGATCTGCCCAGGGATAATTCACTAGTTAGTGTAGAAGTCCTTAGGTATGACATAAAAAAGGAGAAAAAGTAAGAATAAAGGAATAGTGCCTACTGAGATTCGAGCTAGTATGAATAAACCCAATCAAGGTTCTAGTCATGAATGTCTTGGGTAAGCAACTGTATGGGTTAATGAATTAAAAAGAATAGTAGGATAAAGGGTGTAAGAAAGATGCCCTCCATACACCTTAGGCAGAAACCGGGTCAATACATATGCTGCCAGAATCACTAAGATGATTGCTGACATTGAAGACCGACATCATGGACCCAGTGATGCAATGCACAACCCTCCCTAGCCACTCAAAATCTCTTAAAAGATTTCTGTTTCATTTCTCACGGAGACTAAACACGTAATCTATTGACTTTCTCACTCCGAGTTAGTTGATATTGAAAAGGTGGCAGTCAGCTCCAGCCTCCGATCACTAAAACCAAAACGCACTATCGAGTCTAGAGCCAAGAGATCATCAATTAATCTCGTTAGGGACACCTTCCAATTCTCTTGTCTTTCACACACTGTGGAAACAAGTCTATCCTAAGAGTCCTACGCATTATCCTTGTGATATTGCTAGAACATCCGAGTGAAACGAAGGTTTTTCATAATGAAGATGGAAATCCTGCTAGAGCCAACATCAAACAAGCTCTTGGTAGGTGACTTGTGCGATTCTACAAGAATTAAACTTGTGTCAACTGGAAAGAAACGATGGTGCGATTCTACGTGAATCAAACTTGTTCCAGTATAAGAATTGACGGTTATTGATCATTTGACAAACAATCAAAACTCTCGAAGTGTTACAAAATATTTTCATAAGAAACACTTAGACTGATTTTTCAAATCAATTTTCTCTTTATTGCTAACTGTTTCATTACAGGATAATTTAAAGATGGAGATGGAGATGGAAATACCCAGTACCAGAAATATCAAGTGAATAACCGAATGCTCAGACACGACCTACACTTGTTATGAAGTTATGAAAGATCTCATAAAGGTGTCAAAGCTTCCGCAAACTCTGATATCGTGTATTTCTTCACAAGTGCACAAGATCGTGATCCATTACAAGATGATGTAAGATTATGTTTAGGTGATAATCTCAAAAAGGCTCAAGATCACAATCAAAGTCAAGTCAAAGATGAATCAAAAGATCACTACCCCAACAGTACAAGATATCAAATGTCTACGAGCTAAAGACTGAAGTGATTATGTTTAGTATTTTCAGGGGTGACCTCCCTTAGGGGGAGATTGTTAGATATTAGAAAAAGACTCGGTTACCCCGTGTATTTTACTGTTTATTATAGCTCGTAGTTTAATAGTTAATAGTATGATTTTCGGTTTTGAATCGGGTACTAAAACCCGGTTCTTTGTAAGAACTATACATACCTCTTCTAACTTTGGAAGAGGTAGCTAGTCATTATTCATTTACATTTTACACATAGAGCTTTCTCTCTCTAGAAAATATCTCTTCATGTGTTTCTCTCTCTAGAAACTAGCCAAATTCAAGAATCATCATCCGGGCTATAAAATATGATATCATACACAATCATTCCCAAAAAAAGTGGTTGGTAAACTGATGACATCCTTGGGAAAGAAGTATGAAAGACTGAAGGTGATTCCAGGAGAAATTAGAATTAACCCATCACTTCCTGTCCCTGAACAAGTTCCTTCCTTATCATCAGGTAGAAAAAGGAAGGCACAAGAGTTGGAACTTGAGGTTCGCTGTACCTGGCTGGAAATGATAGGATGGAGAAGTGCCTCCGTGAGAGTGAACTGCGCGCTGTTGTTAACAACAAAGTGATAGAATATCCTTAGCAGGGAATCTTCTTCATAGATGTCTTTGGTGATCAAGCCTTCCAAAGAATCAGTGATATTCATAAGGCAGATGTTGATACCTTGTTGAGCTACTTGATGATGGCTATCAATACTCCTGAAAATCAAGGGTTTTGTGCAGTGATGAGGAGTATGATTGAAAGTCACCCTGATAAGGAGAAGCTAAAGTCAAAGAGAGTCAAGTTGGAAGCCATTGGATACTCACTAAACTAAGTACTTGTGTATTTTTGTTTTATCTCTTGTAATAGATTGGTAGGAACTTGTAATCCTTAATCAATAAAGTACTTTGAAGTTATCAGTATCCTTTAAATTGCTTTCTAGATTCAGTGTAAGAAGAAGTTGTATTTACTCACTTACACGCGCGAAAAACAACACTCGCAGGCTATATTTATATACCATTTAAAGGGAGTATTTTATTTTGGGCAAATTTAGTGCCAATGGATCTCTTCTACTCGGCGGCTCTCGCTGAATAGTAAATATCCTAAGTGTTAGATAACCTTAAACATTACGAAGGTCACTCAATGAACAATCACTCAGTGAGTTGCCTTAAGAGTCACTTGAGTCTATGAGGAAAAGACTCCAACCATTCAGTGAGGCAAACATCATGAAATGACAAGTCCTTGAGACAAAGAAGAGTGTGGGTATCAGTGAGTTGCGCTCGGACTCTCTAGGAATATCCTGAACCCCATACAATGAGATCTCTCAAATAGTGATAAAGACCCTGCCTCCCTGAATAAGAGCAGAATAAGTTTGAATGGATAAATCAAGTGCTTATTCAACCAAGAAGTCAATTATCCTGAATAGGGTATTAAAGACTAAGGGGTTCAATGTCGTCATGGACCTTAGAAATAGTGTGTTTGTCTATTCCTAGATTAAAATCCTTGTAAATAGACCAAAATATACAATGATGTACTTGTCCAATACAAACCTGAGTCCTCACTCACTCAATACCCATGTGAGGCATGACCCTTTCCTTATAATTCTTAATTAGAGGTGCCCGCTTTTCTCTCGCGAGTAGGGAGTTTAAATTGGGCATATCTTTCACAAACACTACTCATCTGAACACTAAGTCCACTGAACAAGTTAACGTTGGTGAACATAGGTTGTCGACCTTAGCATAATAAAGTTGGTTTACGCTAAGTTGTTTAGTGAGGAGAATCACACAACACTCTACATTGTCACATGTCAATCTACGCTCGCGGCGGCGCGCGCGCAAGCAATAACATGGGTTTAATTCTTATGAGATTTTATAGAGTTAACTGTTGTCAAGTTTTGTGTTATTTACTTTCTGTCTTTAATTAAACTTATAAACAAACCTTTTCATACTTTATTTCATGCTTTATGAGTTATTTAATTATTAACTCTAGTTTTAGGTAACTTTACCACAAGAGAACAACAACAACAATAGACCCAACTTCTCTCTCCCAAATATATCTCTCATTCTCTCTCTCTAAAAAATCGCATACAACACTTTTCTACCATAATAAAAAAAAGACTTATCAAAAATCATTTACGGTTTAAAAAAGCAAAAAACATCACGACAAAACTACTTCTCACCTTAACAAACACACTCACATGCCGAACAAACGACATTCACAATACTTTCATCCGACCACGTAACTACCAATTTAGTTATAGTAGCACACCTATTATCAAAATAACGTAAAAGTCGCTCACGCTCGACGTCGGCGCTCTCTCTCGCGCGCGCACATGATCATGACACCGATGCAACTATGAATTAAGGGTAGCTAATGTTTAAAAGGGTGTTTTGATATATTCGATGAAATATGAAAAAATGTCATATGATCCTCTCATCATCTGAGGTTTGAGAGTCTCTGCTGCTGTTGGTTAGAGGTTGAGAGATTGAGAGTATCATAAACAATGCTTAGGCAAGTTAGGGTTACCGATTCATCGTTTCGTGTTAGTGAAATGGTGGATGATACCGGTGTTGAGGTGGATAAGAAGGCGAATGAGTTTATTAAGAATTTTTATAAGGAGTTGAAGATGCAAGAGAAACGATTTGCCATTAAACCTTTCACGCCTTAGCCGTCATGGTATCAATGGTGGAGGGGAAGTACGATAAGTTAGTTGATTGATTTTAATGTTTTTTCATAGATGGTACGCATTACACTTTATGCTTCCTTAATCGGTAGTTCTAGGATTTGAACAAGTTTTATTTTACTCCGCGCGTTTGCCGCGATCGGGAGTGTCGGTATCACCGGCTAATGAGTTGCAATAATCCTCAAAAACACATATTGGCTAACGAAACATAATGACCCCATACTAACACACTCAGTTCAAGATAATATGTTGCCCATAATTCAAAAAATGGGTCCTGTAAATCTTGCATAATATAGTAATAACAAATATGCAAATAACTCACAGAATGGATCCTGCAAATTTTACATAATACAGTAATAACAAATATGCAAAGTTTGTTACACGAAGAAATCTATAGTCTCGCAAAACACATAGTTACCATAATTTACAACAGTTAAACAGAAATGTTTAATCAAAGATATATAATTAAGACTACAAAAGGGCCTATGACAACCCAAATACAACTAAGCAGTTTAGCAATTGCTTATTTAATTTTTTTATAAATCTAATTACCCATTAAACGCTTAAAGAATTGCGAAACACTCCGTCTTGCTCATCTAATAATTATGTTTTCTTTCACCAAAAGCAAATCCAAATTGAATCTTATAATGCATCGTTACAACTAATTATTCTACCAATTTCACATGTTCCCTTGTGAACACCATATCAAGTATTTCGAAATAAAATGTGTCAATAAATTCGTTGGTTTAATTATTATACCTCGGTCGCTCACGCTTGCGCACGCACGCACGTCTATAGCTGTAATGTTGCATTTGTTCTCTTATCGAGCATACCTGACAGTCCAATCTTCCAGCCAAACTTTTAAGATCACGAAAGTTTTGCGATTGAACTGTAAAGTTGTGACCTCTCACGCGTCCGGCAAAACAAAGATTAACACGTTGTTACATATTAAGAACATGTAAGCTATCATTGGAACAAATAAAATTTATATTTTCCCATGTGGTTCTTTTTCTGAAAATAATAACTATTTTTATAATGTAGATAGCACATGAACTTTGAGGATTGCGAATGAAGTTCTTAAAGATACTGAATTGTAATGTAGCACGAGAAGTCAAAAATGTGATGAAACTATACTATGATGATTCATTAACAATAGGAACATTCAAATCTACCTTAGCTTCTAGGATGCGTACATGTTGCACTATCATGCAAAATTAGGAAATGGTGTTCAAGCCCGTTCAATGGCAGATAAGTGTTTCACACCATAATAACACACTCAAAAACCCACTGTCTTATATATAAAAAAAGTTTACAACTATTATCCATTTAGACGACGAATGTTCCACGTCCATGTCGGCACTATGCTCGACAAACTTTCATTCGTTTTTTTACAATGATTAATCAAACTACCACTTATTAATCCAATTTAAAATCCACAGTTACAAATAAGTCCAAAAAAATGTAATAAGCCGGATCGTTCCAAAAACCACATCGCGGTCTTATTTTGCTATCAAAATAAGTGAGAGAGTAAGAACCCGGGTCGAAAGACTAATGTTCAAAAACCATAAGGACAAATACTACATTCTATGACACTCCCACAACTTGAGTAACAACCGACACTATATCTATGACACTCCTAATATCGGAAATTAAATTATACGAAGCACAAAAGAACCACTAAAATTTTATAAACAAACTGTAAATTAAACTAAACCCCAAATATGACAAACCTAATTTAAATATTATTTTTATAAAATTGTAATGTTCTTGCGCGCTAAATTTGAAAGAAATAAAACTCAATTTATATAAAGAACTTGTACCTTCTTTTCTCATCATCTTCCCGATCCCTTCAATATTTAGTTCTTAAACCGAAACCATATTGTTACCACACAACAATCGTATCTCTAAAACTTACCTTCATATAGTTTCCTGAAACAAAAAACAAAAAAGAGAAATTGAATCTTCTAAAACCATAACAAAAGATTAAAGAAGAAGCAGGCACCTGATAAAGTCGTTAATCTTAATTTGTGGTGGGAGGCGAAGGTAGATATAGATCAACAACTATCGACAGAATGAGGGAGTGATCATGGACCGAGGTTATCAGGCTCACGTAAGCCCACCTACAAAACGACACATGCGTGTGCCGTTTTTGTAACGGTAATTAGTATATCTTCTAATAATATTTAGTACAAGTGTAGCTTATTTTGAGCTCTAGTTTGATATGTTTATTCAGACCGTTAACTTGTTGATTATGTTTTTTTTTCTTGTGGTCAAGACTCAAGATACGAGTAAATATCAAGGTATGATTGATTAGAAGAGAGAATTGGATTAGAAAGACTTCGTAGTATCTCGCTCACTACTAAGACTTCGTAGTATCTCGCTCACTACTTGCGGTTGTATTTTACTACTAGTTAATACCGCCTCAACGAGTCAAGAAGGAATTGTGTGAGAGAGTGTGTATGTGTCTTATTGCCTTTCATTGAAAATGGTTCCAACTTTGTATAATTATAAATTACAGTTTATTCCACTCACGCACGAGCTTAACAACTATTCCTTAGCGCGCAAGAACGCTTTCTAACTTAATACTAGTACGAGATCCATGAGGCTAATTCATTAAATCATGAAGTGAGATCCAAATCCAAAAGGTGTACAACGGTGGGAACACCTTGATTACATGCATTTTTTGATGCTAACCAGACCCTTCCCCAAGAACTGAGTCCCAGGCAATCGGATTTTTTCTGAAGTGAGATACCGTGAGGTAGTTTGTGGTATAAATATTATGACAATTTATAAAAAATAAAAAAAAATAAAAGGATTTTGAAAATGATAAAATTATTTGATTGGAAATATAACATTTGGTTGGTTGGTTGTTACAGAGAGATTTGCATATACAGTAGAAACTCGATAAATTAATACTCGATTATTTAATAAACTCTCTAAGATAATATTTTTTGCCGGTCCCGACTCGGGGATAGGGTGCTAAATTAATAATTCGCTAAAATTATAAGATAATACATTTTTGATAATTTCTTTAGACCCCATATAAAATATAAATTAATAATTCCTTATATATAGCATATTACATGAATGATTTATGAAGGTTTCTTGAAAAATGACTCAATTGTCTTTTGTTTTTTGTTGAAATCAATTTCCCCTTGAATCTCGTCTCTAATTTTCCTTAGCATGGTAAGAACTTCTGGTGTTGTTTTCTCATAGCTCAACAAGAAATTGTTCAATGTGATTGCCGCTTTAATAGCTTCGTTTCGCGAAGGGGGTTCCATTGTAGAACTTTCATCATCTTCTTCATCGATATCATCTTTATTAATTCCAATAACGCTTTCAATAATTTCTTCATCAGTCAACAACTGTGCAACTACATTTTCTTCTGGGTGAGTCAGAACATCTTCGACATCCATTGCATTGCGATAACCCAACTCTTTGATCAAATTCTGGAGTTCTTGAGTGCTTTCACCACCTTCATCTGAGTTCTCAAAAGTCATGTTATCTGTTGATCGAAGTTTACAATGACGAAAGCAGTTCGCAATTGTATTTGCACTAACATCCATAGTCCATGCTGAAATTGCAAGATTCATTGCATCTAATACATTTATTTTTGCTGGATTTGGAACCCCTAATTCATAACCCTCCAAAAGACTTCTATAAAATCGACGACGATAATGCATCTTAAAAGCTCGTATGATCCCCGCGTCACAAGGTTGAATTTTTGAAGTTGTGTTTGGTGGCAAAAAAAAATAATTCAACATTTCGTAATCCTTTAATAATTTTTGGATGAGCAGGGCAATTATCCACAATCAAGAGAATTTTTCTTCCAACCATTTTTTTATCAAGTTGGCGAACATATTCTTCAAATAATACACCAGTCATCCAAGCTCGTTTGTTAGCACGGTACTCACAGTTCAAACTGTTCAAGTTTACATTCTTGAAGCACCTTGGTTTAACATATTTCCCAATAATCCATAAAGGAAGTTTTTCCGAACCGTCCTCATTACAGCAAATAGCAACAATTAGTCTTTCCTTGTCTTGTTTTTTCCCTTCAAGCTGCATTGTTACAAGGGAATGATCCGGTTGAAGTCTAAAAAACAAACATATTTAAGATCAAAACATGTAAATAATTACATCACTAAAGTACAAAATATAAAATAAAATAATAAAAAAACAAACCTGTTTCATCCATATTAAAGATGTCTTTCATTTCAAACTGATCAACTTTGTCTCTTATGGATTTTAATTTGTCCTCCATGCCCTCCATTTCAACAGATCCACTCTCTCCAAAACGCCGGAAATTTTTAATTCCATATCTTGCTTTGAACTTTCCAAGCCAACCAATAGAAAAAGTAAAGTCTGGAGATTGAAGGTTTCTTTCAAATTGGGCCGTTCATTTGATATACATGCATTGTATACAATAATTAATAA
>BQNB010152452.1:0-15771 GCA_026074375.1 Tanacetum coccineum
GCAACTATAAAAGTTAGTAAGACGCGATTTGGTTTTGTTGAACATATTTTCGCGACATGTTTTGCCTCTTATAATAAGAGCCTCCATGATTGTATTTCTATCTTGTGAGTATAATTACCATCTGTTTTGTTGACTTTCCATCCGGAATAGTCAAAGCGAGTGGAAATCGCATCTTTTGTTTATGCAAGAACGCACGAGTCCGCGTGATGACGAGAAACCGCCGTGCCACGAATGAACCATAAGACGAGTAAGAAAGGACGAGCACCGGGACGGCGCTCCCATAAGGTGGGTGGAATGTAACAACCCGAGTTTCACGACGCGTATGACGATCGCGAGTTCGACGTCATTATTATTATTTTAGGAGTTTTCGTAAGCGAACATCGACATTTAAAATTTTATTTGTCGTAAATAATTATTTTCGTATTTTATTACGAAAGGAAATTTAAAATATTTATTTTTAACGTTTCGCGAATCGCCGTTTAATCGCGTGTTCGTTAAACGTTTTAAGCAACGTAAAAAATTTTGACGCATCTCGTTATTATTTTTAAGATCGTAAATTTATTATTTTTATGAATGTCGTCATTTTGTTCCTTGTCTTGAGCCGGATTCGTGTTTATATTGTACACATTTTTATTAAATATTTTAGAACCACGAAAAATAAAAAGTGGTCTCGGTAGTGGTATATCCCAGCCACGTTGATGGTTATATTTTATTTAAAAGTTGCGTGTCAAGAAATCTAAATAGAAAAGAGGGGAGGACCAATCTGCCAATAGCCAAAAGTACAAGCATACATATATATATATATATATATATATATATATATATATATATATAGTAATATATATATATATATATATATATATATATTATATGTGTGTGTTGTGTGTGTGTGTGTGTGTTTGTGTGTGTGTGTTGGTTTTACTTCTATTATTTCATAATAAACACACACATCATCCTCTTCCTCCCTCTTCGTCGGCTGCCACCACTCCACCACCACCGGAAACCACCGTTTCGCCAGAAAAGGTCACATGCACAATGATCAACTTATATTTTCCGAATCATCTCTTCATTTCCTACACATCTACGCAATAAAATAACACATGCAATGCGTATTTTTGAGTTAAGATTCCGGTTAGTTTCAAACAATTTCGTTTAAAAAGGATGTTTAAAATAGCTAGATAAACATTATTTGAAGCTCGGTTTAAATGGAAAAAGCCCGGTTTTGATGTTTGGGGTTGGTTCGAGTTCGGCAAGACACGAGAGGGAACGAGTCGAGTTTCATTCTTGTCTGATCTTGCTTATTATAGGCTTTAAAGTATTTTTAATGAACTTGAGTTTATTTTTGTTCTTTTTTTGTGATTTAATCGATTTAGAATTTATTGGGTGTGAGGAATACCCGATTGTACTTTGCGCCAATAGGCTAGATGATTGATATTTGGGTGATCGAGAAAAGGATTTCAGATTAGTGTTTTGGTAACATGGTAAATTCGGACAAAAGTGTTGGCATCAAAAGAGGTTGAGATTTTAGGAAATCTAATTTTGGGCTTGAGAATATGGTAAAGCTTTCCGAGATGATCGTTTTGATATAAGGTAGAGCTTCTAACTCCTAATAACGAAGAAGTTATGGCCGATCGAAGTTGGAAATTTGTGTATAAAAATGACAGCTACTTTCTAAAATATAGCTTGCTGGTCTGCATTTGTCACAACAGCGATTGTGGGGCACTTTTTGAGTACCGTTCGGCTTCCAGGACGAAACTCAAAAAGTTGTCCGGAATGACGTTTTCTATAAAACTCTCTTTCTTGTCAAAGTCAACGAACGTGATATAGGCGGGTCAAATAACCCGATGGTCAAACTGCTGCGTTTTTAAAAAAAATACAAGTTCCCTGCAAAAACTTGCAGGGGCATTTTGGTCATTTTCTGTCGAGATTCAGGTCTCGGCTAAAACTAAAAAGTTGTCCGGAATATCGTTTCGCATAAAATCTCTTCTTTGTCCGAATCGTGAAAATGTGATTTAAAAAGTCGTTTGGCGCGGGTCAGATTTGGGTAAAAATATATATAATTATAAAAGTCAAAGAAAGTCAAATGTTGACTTTAAAATGCCCCTGCAAGTTTCTGTACACGGGCTCTTTAGTTAGAAATCACTATTTTTATAACTTGACTTACGAGCCAACGTTATACGCTTTGTTGAACCAAATTATGCGTTCTAAGTATTATTTGTAAACTCTATGAATTCACTCCATTTTTGTTTGAACTTTTTAAGCATGTATCTCAGGTTAATTGCTGTTGATAGCTGGATGAGACAGAACGCGGATATCAAGGACGGTGCCTCGGTGAAGTAGTGCCATAAACTAAATAAATGTTTTGGAAATCAAGTCGTGTTGTGACTTTTAGAAACAAACTTTCTACGTTGGTATTGGGACCTATGTAACTCTAATCTTTCTAATAAATGAAATGGTGTTTTATAAACGTATCTTTGAACGTTTACTGGGACTCGTGTGCATGTATTATGAAGTAGCACCCCAATCGTTGTATTCCGCTGCGTATCGCATTTTGGGGGTGTTACAGACAGGTAATGAGTGTTGATTTTCCGTTTCCCCCTTATGTTATAATTTATTATACACCCGAGTGAAAGAGAGAATCCCAAACACTTATGTGATGTGCTAGTATATACTTTCTATGCTTTTAATTACGAGGTCTAGAAGTTTGTGTTGTAAAATACTTTTAAATAGTTAGGTAAAATGACCTTATATGTTCCTATTGTATAGAAGAAAACCCATTTCTTGAGGACAAGCATATCCCAAGTTAGGGGTATTTGATGAGTGCATTTAATACACCTTTTTCGAGGTCACGTTTAACCTCCTAATCGTGCGCATTAGCCCAAAAATAGGTACTTAATCGTTCCTTTACAGGTATTCAACATTTGAAAGGCATTTGAAGGAAATACACGTGACTTGGGCTCATTTGGAGAAGAAACCCACAAGACTACGGACCTACACCAATATCTCTCAAGAATTAATTCTACTCAAAGCTCAGAGAGAGCGTCACAAGAATTACACGTGACGCCATCACAACTCATCTCAAGACGACGTCACAAGATCTCCAAACGGCGTCAAAATGCACAACCCAACCCATTATCTAGAATATTCTATTCATGACGACGTTACGATTAAAATGCGACACCGTCACATCGATTTTCCTATATATACAAATCCGTTTTTCGGGTTTTAAGTGTGTAACTTTAGAGTAAAAAATAGATCCAGCCCTAGTTCTTAGCACTTTAAGGGACGATTTTTAGGGCCTCAAAACCCTATTGTAACTTCCTTTCATCTATGTTTTAATCAAGTAAGAAAACGTATCTTAATCATTAAATATGTCTTGTTGTGTGATTCTTATCTGTTCTATACTTTTTCCTCTTAATTTTGCTTGGCTGAAACCTTCTACATTGTTTATTATGATTGTAGAAAACCTATGAAGTAATCTTTAGTGGTGTTGCTTCTTGTGATGAATATGCATGTTAGGTCTTAGAAAACCAGCTTTTGTCTGTATCGCTATCGATATGTCTAGAAAACATGATTGTGTAGAAAGGATACCATCGGGTAACATTCTTCATACTACCTTGCCCCCTCATATGGTTGATCCACTCTTAATATATTTCACATGCATTTAATATACTCTTAGGGTCCTTGTAATAGTCTTCATACACCTTACATAAGTGCGTTTGCTTAACGGAATACTGTAAATAGACTGCGGTATCGTGTAAATCTGCTCATGACTTAGGAAATAATTACATTTATCATCAAAAGTGGTAACAAAGCAAACAACACTAGAGAAGCAATGCTAGGAGTAAACATAATAAATATGCAGCAATCTTTTATTATATTGTTATCACCAGTAGCTTAGTTTAATATTTAGTTTAAATAGCTAAAACCAACCAATCTCTCAAACATATGATTTACTGCTTTCATAAAATATAAAAACACAAAAAGAATCTTCTCTCAACCCTTAGAATTCTGTTAGACTGTGATCAAGCCTTCCAACCTATTCCCCTAGAGAACGATAACAACCCCCGAGTCTTGCCTATACTACACTACAACGATTAGGTACACTGCCTAGGGAGTTGTAAAACTTCTTGTAGAAGTCCCTTACGACAACCGCAACATTTATTTATTAAGTTTTATTCTAATATATTAACCTAAGTGACAAAAGAATTTAAAAATAAGATTAGATTTTTAGATTACAGAGGGCGAACAAAGTTTTTTACTTTTAATAACGAGTCTGATTTTCTAATTCATTTTCACCTCACACTTAAGTTGAGCATTATGCGTAATCAGAAAACAACATAAAAGTACGATAATGGGAGAAATAAATATAAGAGAAACGAGACTTCCCGGGGCTCATAAGTGCTCGGTTAACTTCTAGAAGACATGGCGCGAAACAGAACGCCAAGCATGTAAATTCAACCACATATAATATAATACTCCACATATATTCGTCCCGAAGTGATACGTTATTACTACCAATCCAAGCTCCACCTATTTATTTGATCTGCAAAATAGACACAACTACAAAAAACGTAAAATACAAAAGCGCACTTTCGTAGACAACAAGATTGCATTTAGTGTATGCAACAAGCCTTTAAACCCCTTGGTGTCCCGAGTAGACGAGTTATAGTCTCGTAAGGGTTTCCAGCGAACACACCCATAAAGTTAAATAAATTTCTTTTTGGATACAGTAGTCAAGTATGAAACACACGGGTCCCTGTGCGCGACATACTTAAAAACTGCAAAGCTTTTCGTTTGATACATTTTAACTTTTTTATAGTTTTATTATTATTATTTACTATTACTACTATATTATTATTGTTATTCTTAACTTGATTTGAGATTGCTTCACGATACTATTCAAGTGGGAATGATCTACTTTAAAAGCTCAAGGGTATGGTATTTTTGGTATGTACTCACGGAATGGATATTCATTTGTTTTTGCCACATGATAGCCCTTTGTTGATGTCTTAATAGGTTTATCTTTTTCGGTTTTATTGTTAACGATGATAGGAGGTGGTGGATCTTTTTGAATTTTCGGGGAATCATCGGACTCTTCACTCTCGATGAATACGGCATTCACTTGCTCGGTGTGAGCTTGAGGAGGAGGTGGGTCAGTCCTATCGGTTTGTTCTGAAGATACGTTTTGAGATTTTGACCACTCATCTATTTTTCTTTCCATGTTTTTAAATTTAGTTTAGAAATTCTTTTTGTTTTGATTCATCTTTAGAATCATATCATTAACATTTTTCTTGAAAAACATATTTGAAGCTCTTTGACCATTCAAGAATTTGGTCATTGATTTTTTGAAATCAGTTTTAAATCGAGGTTCTTGATTGACTGTTTTAGACTTTTCGTTAGGTAAAACACTGGTGGTTTTACCATCGTCTCTGGCAAAAAGTTTCCAATGAACAATTCTCATGCTACGGATACACCTTTTGAAATCTTCGAGATCATTTTTCACATCATTGTTTAATTATGTGAGCAATTTCTCGGAATCATTAGGATCATGATGGGATTGGTGAGAATACGAATCATGAGAATTTCGGTTTTGATAACCTTCAGATTGGATGTAATTTGCTTCATGACGTTCACACATAGGCGTGTCATCGTTCAGATGGTTTTTAGAAGCGTGGTCACCTCTGCAGTTATTATAATCCTTACGCATCTCATGCATCTCTTCTTTTAAGCTCTGGAATTGAGAATCCATTTTTATAGTTAGAGCTTCCAATTTTTCCATTAATCGAGAATTATCAACATCAATATTACTTCCATCGGCGAAAGCAACAGATCTTTGATGATGTTCAATTTTAGATTCAAGTGACCAATCAAGTTTAAAAAGGACTCTGTCCTCAAGAATCTTTGATGATGTTCCTCTGGCAATTTCATCCAATATTCCTTGAGTGGGTTTGTCTAGACCGTGATAGAATATTTGAATAATAGCTCTTTTGGTTAGACCGTTCCCATGGCATTTTCGAAGCATGTTCTTGAGTCGTAACCAAGCGTCGGTTAGACTTTCACATACGTTTTGAGAGAAATTTCTGATTTCAAGTAAAAGACGGTTAAATAACGAAGGTGGAAAGAATCTGTTTGTAAAAGCATTTCTTATTTGTTCCCACGATGTTATGGACTCGTCATTAAGTTCGTTAAACCAGATTTTAGCTTTATCACACAAGGAAACAGGAAATATCAAAAGCTTGCCAGCTTCACTTTGAGTTTCACCATATTTGAACATGTCGCAAATTGAGAGAAATTCACGGATGTGGTCATGCAGATCGGCCCGCAATTGACCATCGAATTTATTCTCCCGAATCATTTTCAAGTAAGTATTAATGATAACAAAATTGCCATTAACATCGGGTCGAACAATGACAGGATTAGGAGTTGGTGCTACAGTCTTAGCACTTTCCCACATGGGTTGATCATCAGGATCGAGAATTATTTTAACAACCGGCAATTTTTGGAACTTTAAATGACTATTTTACCCTTTGACTTTTTGGGTCTGACTTGACTTTTTGACTTTTGACCTCTTGTTGTCACATAAAAGCGATTACTGCATAACCGGTAAATTTTCGGAACATAATTAAATAATAAATCATATTTATTATTACATATTTGTCGTTTATAAATTTGATTTTAAATCTCATTTGGCTTGAAAACGAGAATATCTCGTTTATTTTGAAAACCGCACACAACGCGTACTGACACGATAAAAATTAAATTAAATTTAATTATCAAAATTTATTTAATAAAAGTAAATAATAAATTATTTAACATTTTATTTCAAAAACGTTTGTTAAAAACACGAATATTCAAAGTAAAGTTTTATTTTACGGACAAAGTTTATCAGTGATCAAGAATAAATAATAAACATTTTAAATAAATGTTATAAAACAATTTTGAAATAATAGTCTTGTAAATACTCATTTTCGTAGGAAAAACTATTTGGAAAACAATGGCGCAACTTTCATTTTTTGGATCATCCGTTAACTAGCCTAAACGAGTCCCGAACCAGTACTTTACAAAAATTACACTTTAAGTCCATGGGGAAATATTTACAACTTTTACCCTAAACTATGTTACACTTGTCCATTTTTTAAAAAGTTTCCAATATATATATATGTAAACATTAAGGTTACCATTCATTATTAACCCTAACCCTAACACACACACCTCCCCCTCCTCCATTTTTGGTGCCGTCGCCATTTCCGGCCAACTTTCGGCCACCCACCACGTCCACCATCACAACCACCACACCATCTCCACCACACCACTGCTGCTAACACAATCATCACCACCATCACCTCGTCATCATCCCCATCACCTCGTCACCAACCACCACGCCACCACAGCCAACGCCACCCTCACCATCGTCTCCATCTCCCAATCGCCACCATCTCCACACCATCGCCACCATCTCCATGCCATCACCATCCCTACCCAGCCACCACCATCAAGATGCGTTTGGTTTTTCAAGCACCAAAGGGTGCGTCTAATTTCTCACCACGAGGGTGCGTTTGGTTTTCTTAACACCACAAAGGGTGCGTTGGTTTAGCAGAGACAACACCAAGGGTGCGTTGGGTTCAACAAAAGCACCGAGAGGGTGCGTTTGGTTTTAGAAATAACCTTTAGGGCATGTTTGATTTATAAAAATCGACTAATAAATAAATTGCAAGATTTTCGTATACTAAAACCGGATCCAATGGTGGTATTGGTTAAATAAATGTGTTATACATTATTTTCGTTTTTATGTTTTGAAATGTGATTTACAGTGGTAGGGGTGTTTGGATTTGCGTTTAATAGCTTTAGGGACTGTTTGGTTTGGCAGTAAACACAAACAGGGGTGTTTGGTTTGCTAGATAACACCAAACAGGGGTATTTGGTACTGGGTTTAACAGCAACTAGGGTGTGTTTGGTTTTACTTGTTTGTTATTTGTTCGGTTCTGTTTAGATATATATTGAAGCACGCAGGTATTTGCAGCACGGATTGATTGAAAAGGGGAAGACATTGAGTTTTGTAAAAATGGGAAACGTCTTATAAACGAATAGGTCATGCCGAAATTTCTATAAATTTCTATACAATGACCCGACAACAAACGAAAACTATACATTTACAAATGAGGTAACTATTTTGGAAACACTTTACAAACATCGTTTACATAATTTGTAACTTTAAAACGTATGTTTACTTATATGCAGGAAGTCTTTGTTAATTTATTTGGTGATTTCCGAACACGTGTCGGATCATTTTGTTTCAATTCTTTTTCTCACATGTATTATATAATACTTGCAAGGTATTATATACCCCGATTATTTATTTGATTGGTTTTTTTGTTATATAATTCACGGTATGAATTATATACTTGTTTATTTTTCATATGTAATATATACGGAATATATTACATACTTTGTGTTTACTTTTCGATTTATTTTATTTAACCAACCACCAAACTATTTCAACTGGAAATCTAAATCTTTTATCAACGTATCGCGTTGATGTAATCATCCATCGGAAAACCCAAATACATTATCCTAGGCTAGGGTGTCTTAGCCGTTAAGATAAACCGCAACTTCTTTGTCGAGCCGTTCTGGTTTCCGTTTGTGTTGTGCTATATGTGCATTTCTGCTAATCGTTCTACAACATCGAGGTGAATTTATAGCCCCTCTTTAACTTGTTTTACAATTTCTTTACAAATCTCGAGGGAGAATACATGATCATTACAACTTGTTTACATACTCATACTTATACTCATTTACAAACTCGGTTACTTGATTGATATCACACTCTTTCTACTTAGGAATTTAAGTATTTAAAGCTGTTTATGAATACAATGGTTACTTCTTCATTGGACACAAGTATTTTCGGTTATCATCTCATGTTTACGTGTTGCCTAAGTAGTGATTAGACCACTCAATGCCCGAACTATCATGAACTGTTAATTTCTTGACCGGAGAACCGGTTGAGGGAGCACGAATGTTATAAATAGATCTATTGGGACTAATTATCCCTATCCAGGTGAGTAGCGCTCACTGTGCCGGTTTACCGGACAACGGATACATACCATGTCGATTCTCATTTGGTGTCTTGGTCAGACACCGGTAGGACAGAATACATTTGGCATATTATAAGATACATAAATTAGTTTCGGTGTCATGAGCTTAGCGCAACAGTAGATACATTTTGTGTGATACTATATCTGTTATAGTAGTCACATACATTTTGGAAATCTTGTGGTCCACACTACTTTGTTGAACATTACTGATTACTAAACACTTTTCATTATACTGTGGTGAAGCAGTAGACAGTATACTTTTTCGGTTGTACATTTACACATACATTGTTGACGACTATTATAGGAATTGAATTGGTCATGCATACTTTATAAATCTTTGGATTTCAACATTTAAATTTGTTTTTTTAAAACTCTATGAACTCACCAACTTTATGTTGACACTTTTAAGCATGTTTTTCTCAGGTGAATTAGATGCTTGGCCTACTTGATATGCATTAGAGTCTACTACATTCAAATGATCAAATCTCGTTGTATTGTTTTTGAGCTTTTCATTGTGAGGCAATTATGGGACAAATGTTATATCAATTTCAAGAAAATCAACGAAATTACTTTTCAAATGACACATTTAGAGGTCGTTCTCTTGTATCTTGTGCTGTTGTATTATGAAGTAACGCCCCCGGACATATTTTTGATGCGACACATTTTTAGGGGTGTTACAAATTGTACTAGCATTCACCCCTACAAGGTGATTAACAATTCAAGAAATTAGGGACTTTGGCAATAGCTACACAATGTCAATAATCATATAATCGGGTCCAGCATACCAAAAACAACTTGTGTTGGAGTTTTCAAAGCAAGCATGTATCTCCCACAGGGTTTAATAAAACATTTAAATTTGTAAAGGTGAGGCTATGAACTCACCTTATATAGAAGATAACCGAGCGAGAAATCAACTAAGAGAACAAGTGCCAACGATTTAACCGCGACCCATAAGACATGACGCGACTTAGTATTATAAAGATAATCTATACGTAGAAATAGTTATATGATTATGAAATATATTTCCAAGATATGTGTGGAATACAACCTGAGTTTATATCTAATTAAACACCTACTAAGTTTCGTTCATCAACTCTTGTTTACTAACTTGTTTATATACTTTTTATAATTCAAAGAAAGACGTAAATTCAGATTCTGATTTTGACCTGACTTTATGGTTCCATATCTGCTAATCCGTAAAGGCTATGAATACGAGTCTTTCACCTCTGGAAAGAACTTTGAGTCTAGTTTCTAGTATGTTAGGCCTCATCATCTAATTATTTTCCAATCAATTGAAAATGACATTTTAGTACCTGACTACCCAACTAGAAATTTTACAAAACTAAAACCCTCTTACGGAAACAGCCATAAATCCTAAACCGTGATAGCTATTGAAGTGAATCCACTTGGAGATGTTAGCCTAAGGTGTTTACTAAAGATCCATGATTTTAAATCCAACACTTTAGTGTAAAAATCTAGAGTTTAATACGTTTTTCAAAAGGTGTTCCAGATTCGACTCATTTTCGTAAAATGGCCATAAATCCTTCATCCGGAATCGATACAAAACCATCCAATTCGCCATATGAAGCTTAGAACTATATCTATTTAACCATGTCATTTAACAGTAGGTTCTAGGCAAAAAAAAAATTAGGAAAAGCCACGTTTATCTACTGATGTAAATCTGCCTTTAAATCCTACCTCTAAATCAATACAAAACTCATCCAACTCATCAATTAGCCAAATGCAATGACAATACATACCCTATAAACACATTTCATAACCAAGATCAAACACACTAAGCACATGCATGCTCATAAAACTAAAAATCAAACACATGCACATACATAAAAATTAATCAAGGAAGCAAGGTGTTTGAAGATAACTTACAACTCAAATAAATAGAGGTAAAAGATCAAACACAAACCCTAGATGGGTTGTGTTCTAAATCACAGCAATAAACACCCCTAGATATCAAACCCTAACCTTTTTTCCAACATCAAAACTTGTTCACAAATGCTTAACTTAAATCCCTTGATAAACCTCTTGCCTTCAATTGAAATTAAAAAAAATCCTAAAAACTAAAAATCTTTCTAAATCAAGAACTCATAAACTCCATGCATGGTGGTTTTTATTAATGGAGGATGGTTAGGGTTTAGTTTTTAATAAGTTTTGGGATCATAAAAGAGGGAATTGGTGAAGATTTAAAGATTATGGTGGTGGTTTTCTCCTGGGGGTTGTCAAACAGAAGAAAAAGGGAGAAGAGGAATACCGATGGTTTCTTTTCTTTTTATCTGTTGTATGTGTTTTTTATTAGGGGTAAAACTCTTATTTAGTGGGCTTAGTAACTAAATAAAAAATAACGAGGGTGTTTGTGTGAGCTGGTCGAACAAAAGGGAAAGGGGAAAGGGGGTTTTGGGCTAAAATTTGTTAACTTTTATACTTAAAGATCTCGGGCCCAAAAAATAATCTAGCTCGTTAATTTTTATAAAAACACAATTTTTGACTCGGTTTTGGCCAACACGAATAGATGTTGAAAAATACTACAAATAAAATAATTAAGCTCTCAAGGCTTAAAATAGGCATTCATTGATTTCTCGATCGATAACGGTTGAATTCCAAATATAGGATTCGCGGATGATTAAAACGACGATTTTAAATAATAATCGACTAAAATGAAAAAGTAAATTCTTCAAAATTTATAAAATAGATATGAGATTAGAAATAGTAGTAACCTTAAATGCGGGGTTTTACATCCTCCCATCCTTACGGGAGCGCTGTCCCGGTGCTCGATTCCTCATACTCGCCTTCTTCTTGCTCGGGAAAAGATGCGGATATTTGCTTCTGAAATAATCTTCACGTTCCCATGTGAACTCCGGGCCTCGCCACGAGTTCCAACGAACCTTAACGATGGGAATTCTGCTTTGCTTGAGTTGATATACTTCACGATCCATAATCTTAACTGGTTCTTCTATAAAGTGCAATTTGTCATCGAGTTGAATTTCTTCAAGCGGGATAATCAGATTCTCATCCGCCAAACACTTCTTGAGATTAGAAACATGGAAAGTGTTGTGAATTCCATGGAGTTCATCGGGTAACTCCAACTTATATGCCACGGGACCAACTCTATCAATAATCTTGAATGACCCAACATACCGTGGACTCAACTTACCGCGTTTACCAAATCGAATCACTCCCTTCCAAGGCGACACCTTTAACATGACCATGTCTCCCATACTAAACTCCATCGGTTTACGCCTCACATCCGTATAACTCTTTTAACGACTACGAGCAGTCAGTAGGCGGTTTTTGATTTGCACTATCTTTTTCGTTGTTTCTCAAATCAGCTCTGGCCCCGTGAGTTGGCTATCTCCAATCGCACTCTAACAAATAGGCGATCTACACTTTCACCCATAGAGTGCTTCGAATGGTGCAGCCTTGATGCTCGCATGATAACTATTATTATAGGAAAAATCGACTAGAGGCAAATGTCGATCCTAACTTTTCCCAAAATCAATCACACATACCCGCAACATATCTTCTATAGTCTGAATCGTTTTTTCACTCTGACCATCCATTTCTAGATGGTAAGTCATGCTCATATTCACATCGGTTCCTAAGGCCTTTTGAAGCGATCTCTAGAATCCTGATGCAAATTGGCTATCTCTATCTGATATGATTGATATAGGCACCCCGTGTCTACAAACGATTTCCTTTAAGTATAGCTGGGTTAATTTCTCTATACTATCGGTCTTCTTCATCGGCAGGAAGTGAGCCGACTTAGTTAACCGATCAACAATAACCCAGATCGATTCACAACCACTTGGGGTTCTCTGGAGACCCGTAACGAAATCCATGGTTATCTTCTCCAATTTCCATTTAGGTATTTCTGGTTGTTGGAGTAAACCTAGCGGCTTCTGATGTTCAGCCTTTACTTTGGCACACATCAGACATTTACTAACATAGGTGGCAATATTAGCCTTTATGTTTGGCCACCAATATAGCTTCTTCAAATCCTAATACATCTTATCAGAACCAGGATGAGTCGAATACTTCGACTTATGCGACTCGTGCGTAATCAGATCCCGTAATCCACCAAACAACGGCAACCATATCCGATTATCAAAGTATCAAATTCTGTCAGAGCGAATTTCGAATATTGGCTTGACCAACCTTCCTAAATTCTCTGCTTTCACCATTTCCTCCTTCATCGCTTCCGTTTGAGCCCAGAGTATTCTCTCAGATAAGTCGGGGTAAACCGTCATAACCAAAGCTCTAACCCTTAATGGTTTTTCCCTTTCCTTTCTTCTCAGGGAATCAGCCACTACATTGGCTTTATCGGGATGATAGCAGATCTCATAATCATAGTCGCTCCAGAGTTCAATCCATCAACGCTGCCTCATATTGAGCTCTTTTTGTTCCAAAATGTATTGCAGACTTTTGTGGTCCTTGTATACAACACACTTTGTCCCATATAGATAATGTCTCCAAAGCCAAAGAGCAAAAACCAAAGCACCCAACTATAAATCGTGGGTCGTGTAGTTTTCTTCATGCTTCTTTAATTGACGTGAGGCATATGCGATCACCTTCTCTCGTTGCATCAGAACTGCTCTAAAACCTGTGATCGACGCATCGCAGTATACGACAAAATCTTTTGTCCCTTCAGGTAATGACAAGATAGGCGCACTATGTAGTTTCTGCTTTAACATTTGGAATGCCTCTTCTTCTTCACCCCATTTGTACTTCTTGTTTTTCTGAGTTAGCTTGGTCAGTGGTTTTGAAATCAAAGAAAATCCCTCGATGAACCTTCGATAATATCCAGCCAAACCCAAAAATTGTCTTACTTCGGTTGGTGTTGTAGGTGCGGCCCAATTTTTAATGGCTTTAATTTTTAAGGGATCAACGTGAACGCCTTTGCTATCGATCACGTGGCCAAGAAATTTCATAGAATCCAACCAGAAGTCGCACTTCGAGAACTTAGCGTATAACTACTCCTTCTTGAGTAACCCCAAAATAATCTTCAAGTGTTCCTCATGCTCCTCTTTGCTCTTGGAGTAAATGAGTATGTCATCTATGAACACAATCACAAATTTATCAAGGTATGGCTTGCACACTCGATTCATCAAATACATGAATACAGGAGGAGCATTAGTTAGTCCAAATGTCATCACTTGAAATTCATAATGACCGTACTGGGTTCGAAATGCGATGATTAGGATATCCTCTTCGCTAATGCGGAGTTGATGATATCCCGATCGCAAATCAATTTTTGAGTATACACACGAGCCTTGAAGTTGATCAAATAAATCGTTAATCCTCGGGAGTGTATATCGATTCTTGACCGTCAACTTGTTCAGATCACGGTAATTGATGCACATACGGAAGGACCCATCCTTCTTCTTAACAAACAACATCGGAGCTCCCCAAAGCGATGAGCTCAGGCGAATGAATCCTTTCTCTGATAGCTCCTTTAATTGATCAGACAACTCCTTCATCTCTGACGGCGCCAAACGATAAGGTGCGCGTGCAACATGTGCGGCTCCTGGCACAAGTTCTATTCTAAATTCGACTTGTCGAGGTGGTGGAAGTCCTGGTAGATCGTCAGGAAACACCTCGAGAAATTCACATATCACCGACACATCTTCCAAACGTCTCTCTGATGGTTCTTTCTCCGTCACATGGGCTAAAAACAACTAGCTACCTTTTTCCATGTACTTTCTTGCCTTGATACAAGATATCACTTTCAGTCTAGACACGCCTTCATTACCTTTAACTACCAACACCTCGTTCCTAACCGGTATGTGCACCTCTTTCTTACAACAAACAATTACAGCATCACGCTTGACTAACCAATCCATTCCGATAACAATATCAAAGGTACCAAGTTCTATGGGCATAAGATCGATTTCAAACAAGTGATTAATTAAATTCAGGGTGCAACCTTATAAAACTGTATTTTTACTAACTATCATTCCGTCAGCCAATTCAACCTCATAATTAGTATTTAGTCTCACCGGATTTTTATCAATCAAGTGACAAAAACTGGTGTTAACAAAACTCTTATTCGACCTTGAATCAAACAATACCCTAGCATAATGGTTGTTAAGTAAGAACGTACCCGTCACAACATTTGGGCCTGGATTTTGTTCAACTTTTCTTATTGCATAAGCTCGTCCTGTAGCATTTCCACCTTGCGGATTGTTCCTCTTCGGACAACGGTTCCTCGTGTGTCCTTTCTCCCCACATTCATAACACGTCAAGATTGGCTGCGCATTAGCACCCGTAGCCACTGCCTTATACTTACAATCTCTTGCCATATGGCCTGTCCTTCCACAGTTGTTACACACTACCGTGAAGTAACCAGTGTGATGCTTCTTACAACGATTGCAAAAGGGCTTGTTTCCAGCATACCCACCTTGTTCAGCTAGGGCAGTAGTCATTGCCCTGGCATTTCCCTGTCTTCTATTGTTATGCTGGTGGTGATGGGTGTTATCCCTGTAGTTGTTTATGTTGTTGTTGTTGCCACTTTGGTTGTTGTTTCTTTCCCACTTCCTTTTATTGTTCTCGGCAACTCTTTCAGCCTTGTTTTGATTTTTTTGTTCCATTAAAGTATGAGCCATACGAACAGCATCATTGAGTACCACGGGCTTAGAGGAAGTTGTTTCCCCCTTGATGTTCT
>BQNB010152453.1:3706-15771 GCA_026074375.1 Tanacetum coccineum
TTCCTTCAAATGACTATTTGACTATCCAAATTTATGTACAAGTATAAATCGTTACCAAGAGTCCACTTTTATCTTTCAAAATGTCTAGTTTTAGCTTATTAGGCCTTGAGGCCCATTAGTAGTCCAAAATATCGTTGTTAGTTTTAAAACCCGTTTTAGGCCCATTATGGGTTAATACACAAAAAAGTTATTAAAATTTGGCCAAATGTTCACCTAAGTTACTATTGTTTTTTTGTTACAAATAGGTTACTCAAGTATAAAGGTTTAATATTTGGGTTACTAAACCTTAAAACAGTTTACAAAGAGGTTACTCAAGTATACGGGTTTATTATTTGGGTTACTGAACCTTTTACAAATTTGGCTTGCTGACCCTTAAAAAAAGTCAACCGTATACTTGGCCAAACTTGAGTAACCTATTTGTTACAAAAAAAACAATAGTAACTTAGGTGAACATTTGGCCAAACTTTAGTAACTTTTTTGTGTATTAACCCGCCGCCCATTATCAAGCCCATTAAAAAAATAAGTCCAACGAATAATCCACGAAAGAAGCCAAGGCTTACGGACCAAGACTAAGCCATGTTTTGGGCTTAGCTTATTGGGTCGTGGTCTTTTAAGCCCATAATAAGCTATCCGTAGCTTATTAAGTTGTTAAGCTACGCGAGTTCTTAAATATCAAAATAAGCTATAACCAAAAGCCATGAAAATAAGGCAGACCACAATAAGGTCCACAATAATCCGTGGCTTATTGGGCCTTATTGGGTCGTGGGTCATATAAGCCCAAAACATAAATATTTAGCTTTTAAATTAAGCCAATAAGCTATAAGTTATTCTAGTTCTCAAAATAAGCTATCATAATAAGCTATAAAAATATGACAAGAATAGGTAATAACCAAAATCACCTTTCCTTTGTTTCCTTTTTCATTCGAAAATAAATAAGCCATAAATAGATAAGCTTATTTTAAGCCAAAAATAAAAATAAACTACTATTATCAATGTTATTCAACCATCACGTCCAAAATAATAAAATGGTCTTTTCTTTGTGCCCTTTTCCCACGTTCGAACCAAACAACATCCCTTAATATTTAATAATAATATTAGATCTTGATATAGTTTTGTTTGATTGAATAGATTGGGTTATCAAGTATCAAATGAAGCTCTGGTAACCTAATACTAATATAAACTACTCCAACTAACTAAAGACTATAGAGTGAAAGTGTAGTGTATAATGTAACTCTTGGGCCAATTCATTGACTAATGGTTTCTACTCATATTTAAACAGAAATTAGACTAAGTATAAAAGATTTGCTCATAAGATATCAACGAGTAAGACTCACTGAAGCTTAGCTTCAACGAGCAATCTCAAAGTATTCAAGTCAAAGACATTGTCAAGAAAGTCGAAGATTAGTTGAAGACATACTCACCAGCTGAGATGGATATCAGCGGGTACGTAAAAGGAATATGCTGAAGGTTCGAATGAGGCAGGGATGATAATACCATGATGATTTCCCTTACTCTTTGAAACAACAATCCTCTTAGAGTGTTTTAGGCGGAATAATTCGATAGAGCAAAATTACGGGACAAAAGGGTATTTCGAATTAAAGTACCTCCTAGTATGAGTTGGTGTAAAGAGTGAATAGTTCTGTTCACAAAATTAAGGTTGAGATGTTTTCTAGAATGAACGTGTATTAAATGCAGTTGTACTCCTCCACCATATTCTTGACACATCCCAACTACCCCCACTATAAAGTCAACCTCGTGCCATTATAAATTGGGAATGTTTATGGGAGTAAATGTTATCGCTTTAATAGTTGTTAATTTTATATTGCATTTAGTCCTTTGTTGAGTTTGCTTGTAAACTTGATAATCTCATCAGCGTGTCTACACAAGTTCGCTTGTAAACTTGATAATCCGTCAAGTTTACTTTTCAAAGAGTAATCATACACTATCATACAACAAGTGTGATCTGTAACACTTTGTAATACATTGATTCTTATCAATAAAGCAATACACTTTTGAAAAATTATATATTGTTTTACATGCATATCTCTTATATCTTTATTTCCATCTAGACGTGTTAGTTGGGACTTTTAATTGGTATCAGAGCGGTTTTAATTATAAAACCATTTTATAAGCCGTTCAAAGTTTTTAAAATCAAGATCCAATCATGTTTGGAAACAATTCTAGAAACAACACAGAAGAAAATGCTTTTGCAAATGACAACAATAATACAAATAATGCTACCAATAATGTTATTAACATTGAGGATTTCTCACAACTTATAGATTCTAAGGGAGGTTCTCATGTCACAAATGTCCCACAATTATATGTAGAAGATTTGTCCAGTTGGAAAGATAGGTTTCTTGTCTATCTTGATGGTCTGGAACCCTTTCTTCTTGAAATCTTAGAAAATGGACCATAGGTTCTTAAATATCTTGCTTCCATTCTTGATTCTTTTTCCTAGCCCTAAAAAACAGCGGACATATTATGACAAAAAGCTTGCAAATCAAGATAAGATACTAAAAAAGTATCATCATCTCGTGTCTTCCTAATGACATAATGAAAGTTGTCATGAGGGAGTCCCTTATAAAATAAGAGATACCAAGATTGCAGCCCTAAGATTAAAATTCAATGTTTTTAAAGCACTTACAGGTGAAAAAGTGCAACAAACCTACACTGAAGATCTTGTTAAATGATCTTGAAAACAAAGATGTAAAAATTCATCAACCTGAGGTAATGCCACGTTTATGGACAACTCGCCAAGAAAATAGTTAAGTGTGAATTAGACTCAAAGAGCCAACAATGATATCAAAAATAACAGTTTGGCTACTATTTTTGGAAAATACAACTATCAAGAGGATCTGATTGATCAAATTAATAAGTTTGAGACTAATAGATTTACCATTTAGAACTCTAGCTCAAAAACTTTGTTTTCTAACTCTAACTTTCAGGACAATGACTCAGATGTTGAAGAAGACATTGAGAGCAGTAAAGAGTTTCTAGCTGACCTAAACTAAGAATATCGCGATAGAGCACTTCTTACTAAGCAAAAGAGATTCTATAAAAGGTCGGGAGAATTGGCGCTGCTAGGAATCCCATTTACAAATCTAAAAACCTGCTTTGGGTGTGGTAAACATGGACACTTTCAAAAAGATTGTCAAAGTACCAAAACATCTTCTCCATCTTATCCCTCATCAAATAAATTCAAAAACAAAAACAAGTTTCAAACCAGTTCCTCCTCATCACATCAGCACAACAAAGACGCTCATAGAGATCAAAAAGATTATAACGCTAGATACAAATATATCAAAGCTGACCTTGCATTACTCACTCAGAAGATTGTTTCATCATCAAAGAAAAAGAATGAAAAAGGACTTGTTGTTGAATCTTATGATTGGGATGAGGAATCTCTATCCTCTAGGGATGAGGGTACTATAAAGGCTTTTATGGCTATCTCAGATGATGAGCCATCTATGGGAAAGTACGATGCTAGGTATGGTCAGTGGGTTAAAATCACCATGAAAAAGGTACACATACTTATTTCTATGAATGATGGTGATGAAAGGAAACATGTGTTGGACTATACTATGGTTGATCTCCATTATGTGGAAGATCAGAGTAAGAACTTGCTCAGCAAGTCCAGTTCTTTTAAACAAGAGATGTCCTCATGTAAGTAATTGACCTTAAAAATATCAAAGTCTAAAACCTAACCCTTCAACATGAGATTACCATATTAAATCTAGCTAATGAGTCTCTGAAGGATGAAGTCACTGACTTAAAAGGTTATTGAGAAATGGACTTCTGATAAAGTTTTCTTAGACCAACTGTCAAGTGAGCAAATTCTTGGCAATATTGTCCATGTCTTGGGGGGAAAGGTAGAAGAAAAGACAAAAAATCATCAATGATATTGGTATCATGTATAAGTTTATAGAGTCTCCGCACTAAGGAACTCACCATAGTACAAAAACAAAAACCAACTCGATAATGAGTCAATGATGAAACCATGAACCTATATCACCCTTTGCCAATCCTTTCAGGACAAAGGCGATGATACACCAGTCTATGACTTGACTAAGCCCTCTACAGTCTCTTAACAAGACAACATAGGTTTGCTGAGAAAAATTAATTTGAATAAGTTCAGTCAAGCAAAATGACCTAACCAAAACACCTATGTCCCTGACTGGCAGATAATCTCGGTGAGTTCTTGTCGAGATCTCAGATCTCGAACCTAGACAATAATCTCGGTTTCAAAACATCGGTGTAAATATCAGAACGAAATTCACGGCGATATGGACTAGATTTGGCTAAGATTTTTGATATCGGAACTCGTGAAGATAAGAAGATCTCGGTAAGATAAAAAAATCTTGTTTTTGGACTTTATTCACATTCTTCTGGCCGCCCACTCTTAATTTGGCACCCACGTCTTTTGCAGCCCACTATATTTTTGAAAACCTACTTACAACACTTCTTTTATGCTATGTGTTTTGCGTTTTAAGCCTTTTAGAAGATTTTAATTTAATACCGTTTGACACATTTATGCTATAGTGTTATATTTAATCTTTATGATTTTAAATATTTATATATAAATGTAATATACTGTAATAAAGTGGTATAATATGTAAATATAATGTATAAATATGTATATACATAAATAATACATATAGATATAAAATATATATACATATATACATATATATAGATCTACATATATATATACATATATACATATATAAATACATATATATAATATATATCTAACATATATAATATATAATATATATGAATATAATAGTATATAAATACATATATATAAATATATATAAATATATATATGTATTTAATATATTAATAAGTATGTAATATATGTATTTAAATATATTATAAAATGATATAGATGTTTATATATATAAGATAATGATATATATAAATATGTATATAAATAATAAAATGTATGTATATATATATATATAAGTATGTATATATATAATGTATGATATGTATATATATAGTATGTATAAATAAATATAAAATAATATATATAATTATATATATATATATCTATTAAGTAAAATATCAATATATATAATTATGTCTATAATATATATATATAATATTGTCTATATAAAAGTATAACTCTGTCCTATATATATATATAATATGTCTCTATATATATATAATTATAATGTCTAATAATATAATAAATAATATCTGTATTCATAAATAATATATAAAATATATATCTATAGATATATATAGTATATAAGTATATATATAATCTACATCATATATATGAATCATATATATATATATGTCCTATATCTAAATAAATATATATTCTGATATATATATAAATAGAATATTGTCTATATATAATGATATAATATTTCAAATATAATATATAATCTGTCTCATACATATATATAATATGCGTGTGTGTGTCGTGTGTGTGTGTGTAATATAAATATTAACATATATATATATATATATATATATAATATATATATATATATATATAATGTGTGTGTATATATGTACATATACGTATGAGGGATGGTTTAGGTATAACCCAATTTTGCTGCTAGACAAACCCAAAAACAAACAGATGCCCTAAAAAAATCAAACAGATGCCCACTAGTTTTTTATTAGGGCAACGTTAGTTTTTTTTGGTTTTTACAGAGTGTAAATCGCGGCCATATTTGCCGAAAACAATTTTTTCTAGCCTGAAAAATAGGCATCTGTTTTCGTTTATTAGGGCATTTGTTTTCGGTTTTTCTAGTTTTTCTGGTTTCAACCAAAATAATGATTTGTCTCATGATTCCCATCCACTATACGTATATAATGAGTACAACATACGTACATATGTACATATACGTATTATAAATATGAAATATACGTAATATATAATATATACCCATATATATGAATGTATATATATATATATTATATATATATAATATATTATAAATATATATATGAATGTATGTATACATAATATACATATATATAGTATGTATATACTACACTACTATACGTATATATATTATCTATGTAATGTATAACATACACATACCTAATATATACGTATATATAAAAATACTACATATTAGTATACATATATATATATTATCATGAATGTATATATATATATGTATATATAAAAACGTATATATAAAATCGCTATATATAAATACTATATATATGTACAAATATAACAACATAAATATACTATATATATAGTACGTAAAAATATAATACGATATATATAATAAACGAATAGAATATACGTATATATATAATAAGTAATATATACGATATATATATACGTATATATAACGTTATATATATACGTATATATATATACGTATATATATATACGTATATATATATATACACACATATATATACTTTTATGCTATCTGTTTGTCAAAGCACTGACCACCTGACGAAAGAACACACTGAACAAGTTGTCATGAAGAAGGCCCTGACCCAACTGATGTCTCAGACTCCTCTGGCTACCTCTTCAAGAAAGGATCTTATAATTCCCAAACCATTCAAACCATGCAAGTATTGTAGGTTCAATTATCATCACTAAGATAAGTGTGAATATTATCCTAGATGTGGCATCTGTAGAAGTATAGCCCATGAAACCTCTGACCATTATAAGACATCCTTTCCTCACAACAACACTCAAAAGTGAATTCAAAAAAGGAACTAATTTGTTTCATTATCTGTGCATGATTTATTAAACAGATTTGTATGGTATCTAGATAGTGGTTGTACTAGACACATGACAAGGATAAAACAATATTTGCACATATATTCTAACCAGTCAGGTCTCAAAGTGGTATTTGAAGATAACTCTTCAGATGACACTTAGGGATATGGCTCAGTGAACTAAAATTGAATAACCTTTTACAAGGGTTGTTTATTGAATGGTCGCAAGCACAAACCTGATCAGCATAAGCCAATACGTGGATGCAAACTACAAGGTTCTGTTTTACCAAGACTTTCATGAACCATATTCAACCAAAACAATGAATTATGTGGATAATTGCTCCCAGGAGAGGGATGTAATGTCATTAATATGACATCCTAATCAACAAAGAAGAGCAACACTGTCTTTTCCAAAGCATCAAAAACAAAAAAGCTGGCGCTGTGGCAATAAGAGGTTGCACATCACCAACTTAAGGACATTAAAAAATTAGTTAAATTGAACCACGGATGGTTGGCCTTCTATCTCACCTTTCTAAAGATAAATTCAGCATATGAGACAAGGAAAGCACCACAAAGCCTCATTCAAACAAAAACATCATTTTTCCACACCAAATCATACATCTCCTTCATATTGATTTGTTGCGGACCTGGTATAGAACCTTAAGCAATAAATCATAACAAGTACACCCCAGTCATTGTATATGGGTACTAAAGATACATAGGTATTTTGTCTCAAGAAGAAAGTGCAACACTGAATGCATCATGTTTAGTTTATTATAAAGATGAAAATCTAATGATGTCAAGGTAAAGGAGATAGAAAGTGAATAATGCAAACATGAGCATATTAGGAATCACACACATGAAGAATCTATGAACAAAAATGGAAATAATTTTCTCAAACCCAGTCATTGTAGATGGGTACTAAAGGTATACATAGGTATTTTGTCTCAAGAAGAAAGTGAAGCAGCTGAATGCATCATTGAAGTAATTAAAAAGATGTAAAATGGTTCAAGACTCCTAAAATAGTTTTGGGGTGAAGCGGTGAACACTGCCTACTACACTCAAAAGAGATCAGTAATTGTGAAAAGACATGGGAAGACCTCATATCATATCTTTAGAGGAAGACCACTTGATGTTAGCTATTTTGATGTCTTTGGATGTCTAGTGTTTATTCACAATCACAGAGACCACTTGGGAAAGTTTGATGAAAGGGCTGATGATGAATTCTTTCTTAGACACTCTCTTGTATACAAAGCATTCATGGTGTTCAACATCAGAAGACAAGAGTTAAAAGAAACCTTTCATGTTACATTTAATGAAGTTGATGAAGTCATCAGGCAAAATGGATTAGAAGCTCATGATATCAACTTTAATGAAAATATGTCCTTTCTTGATAATGAATTCTCTGTACCAAGGAATCCAAATAGCCAATATCATAGGTCTGATGAATTTATCCCATATGTACCACCTTTTGATCCTCTCTTAACATACAACATCACAATTTTCCTTGATCACATTACACCTTCAACTAAAATTATCATTCTAACTTTTGAGTTACCTAATTCACAAGTTGATGATGATCATCTAATCGCCACATAACCTAAACCAGCTGAACCTCTTCTTAATGATGAAGTCCTTGATCAAGACATTCCTGAAAATGCAATCTGTCACCTATTTAATACCACCACCTCCATCACCTGAAAACAATCTTGCTACGCGAGCTCCTTAAGACAAATGGGGTAAGGAACAATACATTCTCTTGGTTAACATTCTTGGTGAACAAACCGCTAGTGTAACTACAAGAAGCATAGTAAGGCTGCATCAACCCATGAATGTCTTTATGCTGATTTTCTCTCAGAAATTGAACCTAAGAAAGTGGTTGATGCCCTTAAAGAAAAAGGATAGGTTTTGGAAATGCAAGAAGGGTTGAATCAATCTGAAAGAAACAAAGTATGGACACTAGTTCCTGCTCCTAATGGTAAAAAAATTATTGGAACTAAATGGATCTACTATAACAAGATGGATGAGAACGGTGTGGTAATAAGAAACAAGGAAAGACTGGTAGCTCATGAATATAGACAAGAGGGAGGGATTGATCATGATGAAACTTTTGCACCCATTGCAAGACTTGAAGCAATTATGATTTTTCTTGCTTACGTTGCATACAAAGACTTCAAGGTATACCAAATTGATGGGAAAAGTGATTTTCTTATTGTGAAGTTCTCTAAAGAAGTCTATCTTCATCGGCCCCTAGCCTTGAACGCAATGACTTTCCCAATCATGTGTGTAAGCTGGATAAAGCTCTCTATTGGTTGAAACAAGCTCCCAGAGCATGGTATGAAACTTTATCAAAATTTCTTATTCAACATTAGTTTGTTAGAGGTACAATTAACAACACTCTTTTTATTTATAAATCTAAAGGTGATGTCATAATTGTACAGATATATGTGGATGATATTATTTTAGGTCAACAAATGATAAGCTTAGTAAACGTTTTGCTCTAATGACCAAGAAGTATAAAATGAGTATGATATGTGAATTAATATATTTTCTAGGTTTTCAAATCAAACAAAGTCCTAGAGAAATTTCAAATTTTCAAGAAAAAATATGTTAAGGATTTGCTTAAAAATTATGATCTAGCTCATTGTGCCTCAGTGAAATGGCCCATGCTTCCTCCATATAATTTGGGGCCTGATGAATTAGGGGTCTCTGTTAATGAGTTACAATACAGAGGCGTAATCGAGTCACTGATGTATCTCATAACTAGTAGAACACACATCCAATTATCCACATGTCTTTGTGTAAGGTAACAAGCAAACCCCAAGAAATTCCATCTTGTAGTTGTTAAAAGAATTTTTAGATATCTCAAAAAAAACCAACTCTAGTATTGCTGGTAACCCCAAAGATCAGGCTTTTATCTCAAGGCATACTCAAAAGAAAACCCCCATACCCCCCCCCCCCCCCCTAAATATACAAGAAACCAACCTAATAGGAAAAGTACCTCACGTGGTTGTTAAATTCTTGGTGGAAAGCTGGTGTGTTGGAGTGCTAAGAAGTAGAACTCAATGGTTATGTCACGTAGCTGAAGTTGAATATGTTGTAGTTGTGCTCAAGTTTTATGGATGAAGAGTCGGACTATGAAATGCACTATTAAAAGGTGTCAATCTTTTGTGATAACACAAGTGCAATTACCATTTAAACAATCCTGTATTATACTCTAGAATAAAACACATTGATATCAAGTATCATTTCATCCGGGATCATATTTTAAAAGGAGATATTGAGCTTCATTTTGTTGCCACTGATTGTTAACTGGTTGATATCTTTACAAAACCTATATGTGAGCCTAGCTTTACTAGATTGGTCGTTGAGTTGAGTAGTTCAATATTGAACAAGTACTCCCTGATAAAGAAAAAGCTTTAAATGATTCCTTGACTTAAATATTAGATGTTTTTAAGGTAACTAAATAGTTACATTTAAATTGAAAGACAAACATTCTCAATCCTTAATTCGAATCTTTTCTGAAAATCTACTTTCTCGAAATTCAGGGGAAAATTGTATACAAGAAAGGTAGTGGGTCCTAAATATTTGACAGTTTTACCACTATGCATTTAATGGAACTCAAAAGCTTTTTATTTTTCAAAATATAAATCCTTTTAGTGGTATAACCGATCGACTTTTCTCACTTTCAAACCATTCCCATCAAACCATTCATCTTCATCATCTCTCACACAAATGTATGTCGAGACTCTTTTACTTTTATCCCAAAAGATTCAATCATGGTAACTATTCTGTGACATGGTGACTAATTATATATGGCTTTATATATATATATAAACTTTTTGGCTAGGTTGGTTTGGGTTTTTACTTAAACGTAGTGATATTGTTTTTTATCTTTATGGTAAAATGGTGGTAACACTAACACACACACAGTTTTGATTACACTCGCAATATCTCATCTTCAAGCATTGAACCGTATGTTTCTTGTTATGTCTACAACCCAAATGAAGAATGCTGAGAAGTTGCAAAAAAGATTGATTTTGATTTTTCACCGTATGTTTCTTATATGCTAGTTGTACGTGACTTTAGTTCACGTTAAGATTCTCGCTAATCTTTTTTCTTCATGTACCCATTTGGTTGGAATGCTAGATGATAATTAACCAAAAACAATTTGTTGTTGCTTTAACGGGTACTTGTGTTGGCCTAGCAAGTTGCTTTGCTAGCCGGTTGTTTAATAATGGTGATTAACAAAAAAGTTAATCCATATTCATATTGTCATTCTTATACTTCATATACTAGTTTTAAACCTTCAAGCATGAACATAGTTGTGACATAAGTCACATTAAAGGGTTTTAACTATATATTTGTGTATTTTGTTTAAAAAATAATTACAAATAATTCATAATGGTCATCTTCGTCAATTACTAATTTTATTCATACAATATAAAAAATGATAATTACACGAAAGTTCAAATAATAATTCGGTAATAGAGTATGACTAATTATTATTATTTTAAATTCATATGAAACAAAATGTGACTAGTAATTATTATCATTTTAAATTCATATGAAAAACTTGTCACTACTAAGTTACATAATACAAATGTTACGGATACATATTTAATCACAAGGAAAAGAAGAAATTTACAAAAAGTCTTAGAAAGTTGTATACAAAAGAAATTCATAGAACTTGTCACTAATTTACATAGTATGGCCATACTTAGAGGAGAGTTATTTTTTATACAAATAATTCTTTGGATACTACCCTTTATCTAAAAAGAAAATCAATGGTTAAGATTAACACTCTATTCTCGAGTGTAAGACGGAAAGAAGAGGAACGAAGAGGATATAGAAGAGAGAAGAGGAGAGGGAAAAAAATTGAATTTTTGTTTTGTGTTTCCGAGTTGAAAAGAAGAGAGAAGAAGTGGGACCAAATTAAGCCTAAAATTTCACTTCTCTCAAAATCGTCTCAATTTGGGAAGAATATTAGGAAGGGGAATTTGACATTATTTACTTCCCTCTTCTCTTCTTTAGAAAAAAAACTCAAGAACATTATTATTTTTCAATTTTCTCTCCACTTTTCTTCTTTTCTTTCCAAATATAAACTCGGGAACAAATTGTAAAAGTATTTTAATATTTCAGTTGATTTTTATAATTTACATATCTTATTAATCATTAATCGTTAGACAAAACAAATTATACCGTCACGACCAGCATTTAATTATCTTTCTAAAGATGGGCACTTTGATATACTTTCGACAAACTTTTTTTTCTTTTATTCATGTTTTTTCATGTTTTTTGCGTGTTTTTACGTTTTTTCGTCTTTTTTCTTCGTTGTTGAAACTTACATGAGA
>BQNB010152454.1:0-15771 GCA_026074375.1 Tanacetum coccineum
ATAACTTTGTTCCTAGATCAGTACAACTTAATACTTGTAGGCCAAAGTTTAATTCTGTTAGGTCTAATATTAATACTGGTAGGACAAATATTAGTTCTGGTAGGCCTAAAGTTAATACTGTTAGTCCTAAAGTTAATTCTGCTAGACCAACCTCAAACAGTATGAGTCCCAATAAGACCGTGGAAGATAGGATGGGCAAAGATAGCGGGGTCAAAGAAGGATTTTCAACATCATTATTCATCTGTAAAGAAGACGCATTTGCAAAGTCTACAGCTACAAATGGCACATACTAATGCTGTAATGGGAAGTTGGGTGACCTTTTGTTAAGATCCTAGTGAAAGTTAAAATTGGAGGAACCCTAGGCCAAACTCATATAACAGTGGACCTACTTTTATTAGAACTGTGAATGCAAATGGTCCACAAGGCAGACCCAAGCCTGCAAAGGCCTGGTCCCTAACGAAGCTAAACTATTTCTCTTATCAATGAGCAGGAACATCCACTGAAGAACAGGTAAGATAGAGGTATATTTGATAGTGGTGCATGCTCAGGGCACATGACTGGTAACGAGGTAACAAGGATCAACTAGAGGATTTTGAAGAATTCAATGGAGGATCTGTTACCTTTGGAGGTAGCAAAGGCTACATCTCTGGTAAAGGTAGAATTAGAGTAGGCAATTTAGATTTTGACAGTGTGTCCTTTGTGAAAGAACTAGGGCATTTTAACCTTTTCTCTATATCACAAATTTGTGATAAGCAGCATAAGGTTCTTTTTACTGAGACTGAATGTCTTGTGGTGTCCTCTGGACTTTAAGATGTCCTGATGGTAAAATCAGATACTCTTAATGGTCCCTATGAACATAACAACATGTACAGTTTGAAATTGAAGACACCTTCTCATTGCTACAAGGTTTTGCCTGTTTGATTGCTAAGGCCACATACTGATGAATCTAAATTGTGGCATAGAAGATTGGGTCATATCAACTTTAAAAATCTAAACAAACTTGTGAAGGGAAACCTTGTAAGAGGTTTACCTTCCAAGGTTTTCAAAAATGACCACACATGTGTTGCTTGCCATAAAGGCAAACAACATAGGGCCTCTTGCAAGGCCAAGTTAGAAAGAGTGATCACCAAGCCACTTCACACCTTGCTATGGAACCTATTTTCGGCCACTTCTGGAGAAGCTTAATCATGCAAGTTATTGCCTTGTTATCACTGATGATTGTACAAGATTTTGTTGGGTATTCTTTTTGGCTTCTAAGGATGAAACTAGTGGCATACTTCAGACCTTTATTAGGCAGATTGAAAACCAACTTAGTCATAGTGTTAAGATCATTAGGTCAGATAATGGCACAGAATTTAAGAATAGAGATATGCTTGAATTTTGTGAGCAACAAGTCGGAATAAAACTAGAGTATGTACTGCCAGAAATCAACTAACAAAATGGAGTTGCTGAGAGGATGAATAGAACCCTAATTAGGTGCTAGGAAACTATGCTAGCAGATCTCACTCCTTACCAACACCTTTTGGGCTAAAGCAGTTAGTATTTTTGCTATATTTTCAATAGGTTAGAGTGACAAAGCCTCAACACAAAAACTCATATGAGCTTTTTTATTTTGCACAACCAATTATAAGCTAAATAGACCTTTTGGGTGTCATGTAAACCATCTAGTTACTCTTAGTGTGCTTGCAAATTTGATAGAAATCTGATGAAGGATTCTTAGTTGGTTTACTCTCAAAACATCAAGCCACCCTAAACCGGTTTACATCTATTAAACAACAGAGTAGAAATTAAACCTGCATGTTAATTTTCTTGGAAAGAAAAACCCAATGTCAAAGGAGTAGGATATAGATGGATGTTTGATATTGACTATCTTACTGACTCTATGAACTATATTCCTGTATCTTTGGAGAATCAAGCTAACCATGCAGGTATTTCAGAGGAAACTAACAATGCAGGTTCTTCAATTGCTTCTGAGGAAAAAGATGAGGAAGTGGAGATTATTGTTGTGCCTTCAGCTGTCAAGATTCCTGAAGAAAAAAGTTGTATCAAGGACAACTTCACAAAAATTCAAAGAACGGGAGACCTTGACAGAACCTCAAAAGGAGATGAAGGATTCCTCTACTAATCCTAAGATTCAAGCTTTTAGAAGAGAGTTGGAAGAAATTGCCCTAAAGCATTTAGGGAATGTCCCTGAAAACAACACTACCAGTACTAACTCACTTAATACTGGTAGTCAGACAGTTAATACTGGTAGGCTTGATCATGATGATTCACTTTGCAGAGCTCGATTTCATTTCACAAGCTGAGACTTGAATTTTTGATGAGGCATCTTATGACGAGAAGGTGTGTTAAATGAAGTCAATAGCTTCCTAAGAAATTGCAAGTTAGCCTATCCTACACTTAGGATTTCATAGTATTCACCCAAAAAGTCAATTACTTGGTGTTCCTTAAGTCAGATGTGCAAACTAGAGCAAGGTGCTGTAACAATCAGGTCTCATGCTCATCTTTGTCATACTCAAAAATAGCAAAGAAAACAATCCAAGTCATACAGCATTGTTTGTTTTGCATGTTTTCTATCTCAAGGTGGAACCTAAAAAAGATTACTGAGGATTTACAAGATGACAGTTGGGTTAAAGACATGCAAGAAGAACTGTTACAATTCATGCTACAAAAGTATGGGTTCTTGTGGATCCCTACCTATGGAATGAAGGTGGATTGTTCAAAGTGGGTCTACAGATATAAAGAGATGAGAGAGGTGTGGTTGTGAAGGATTAAAGCAGATTGGTTGCCACGGGTACAAACAGGAACGAAGGTTTTGACTATGTGAGGTTTTTGCTCCTGTGGACAAGATTGAAGCTATCATGGTTGTTTTGCGCCTTTGCCTCATTTATGGGGTTCATAGTTTACAAATGGATGTCAATAGTGCTTTTCTGTATTGCTCTATAGATTGAAGAGGTTTTTGTCTCACACATCCTGGTTTTGTGGATCTATGATAGCCATAATAAGGTTTATAAGGTGGTCAAAGCTTTGTATGGACTACATCAAGCTCCTAGAGCTTGGTATGCTACTCTATCAACATTCCTAGAGAAGCATGGGTACAAGAGGGGCACAATTGACAAGACTTTATTCATTAAAAGAGACAAAAAGGATATCATGCTAGTTCAAGTGTATGTTGATGATATCATTTTTGGTTCTACCAATAAGTCTTGGTGTGCTGAGTTTGAAGCCTTGATGAAAAGCAAATTTCAAATGAGTTCCATGGGTGAACTTACATTTTTCTTAGGTTTACAAGTCAAGCAGAACAAGGGAGGAATCTTCATATCTCAAGACATATATGTAGTGAGAACTTCAAGAAATTTGATCTTGTGAATGTGAAAGCTACAATCACCACCCTATGGAGGGACCAATTGCCTTTGACAAAGGTTGAGGAAAGATATTGTTGTGATGTACACTTGTACAGATCTTTGATAGGGATCCCTCATGTACTTAAACTGTCTTCTAAGACCTGATATTATGTATGCAGTATGTGTTTGTTCACGTTTTCAGGTTACTCCAAAGACTTCTCATCTCAATGCTGTCAAGAGGATCTTCAAGTATCTCAAGGGCAAACCAAACTTGGGGTTATGGTATCCTAGGGAATCACCCTTTGACTTGGAAGCATTCTCTGATAGTGACTATGGTGGATCCAACCTTGACAGGAAATCCACAACTGGGTGGTGTCAATTTCTTGCGTCAATGATTTATTTCATGCAATGTAGAACAGATAAATTGTGGCACACTTGCAACAAACTAAGCTGAATATGTAGCTGCTGCAAATTGCTGTGGACAAGTATTGTGGGTTCAAAATCAATTGCTGGACTATGGTTTCAACTTCATGAATACCAAAATCCACATTGATAATGAAAGCACAATCTGCATTGTGAAGAACCCAGTCTATCATTCTAAGACCAAGCACATCGAGATTCGTCACCACTTCATAAGAGATTGTTATGAGAAGAAGCTTATAAGTGTGGAGAAGATCCACACAGACTTAAATGTCGCTGACTTGTTGACCAAACCATTTGATGGACCACGGTTTAATTACTTGGTGGTTAGCATTGGAATGATCAACCCATAGCAACATTTAAGGGGAGGCTCAGTTGTATAGTTTGTTAATTATGGTAGCTAAGTAATCTTAATTCTGTTAGTTAGTTCCTTTTTAATCCTGGTAGTTATGCTCTTATTAATACTGGTAGTTAAGTAGATTTTAATCCTGGTAGTTATGTTCTTATTAATACTGGTAGTTAAGTAGATTTTAATCCTGGTAGTTATGTTCTTTTTAATACTGGTAGTTAAGTAGTGTTAATTCGGGTAGTTAGTTTTCATTAATTCTGTTTATACAATTTTTGCAATATGTTTTTCTTTGTTTTAGACTACTTTTGCAGGCATAGCATGGATGAAAGGGAGGAGTGCCAAGGTTTTTAACAATTGACCATTTTTCATACATACTTAATTCTGGTTGAAAAAGAGTTAATTCGGGTTGACTCTTAATTAATTCTGTTTGACCAAACTTATTTAGGTAGTGTAAATTGTTAATACTGGTAGGTTATTGTTAATGCTGGTTGCGGGAAATTTGACTTTTTCTGTTTTATCACTGTTTAAATGTTACCGTTAGAGATTTTTACGGCGCAATAGTCGTACAACAGAGTAGCTATATATAGATAAAGTTTGATTTCTCTTTCATACTTTTATTTTTATTGCTATCTCCTTTTCTTTTGCAAAGTAAAAATTTCCTTTATAACAAAAATAGTCAAGAGTTCTGTTACCAGCATCTACAATAACACTCACATAAAAACCCAAGTATCTACATACGATTGTCCAATGGCTCAATTAAAGTATTGTGACAAACACAATCAAGTGGGGTTTTTGCGCAAGCCTAACGAGAGTGCAGGGTTTGCTGAGATAGTGGATTTTCTTCGAGGTTCCAACCTCAGGTATGCTTTAACTGCTAATCCAACTATCTATGATTCCCTTGTGAAACAATTTTGGCAGAGTGCTATTGCACGTACTAAAGAGGATGGGTCTCTAGAAATTAGTGCAACAATTGATACCATAAGGTACACAATCTCTGAGGCGTCAATTAGGGATTCACTTCAATTAGATGACGCCACAGGAATTACAATGTTGCCTAATGATGACCTTTTTGAGGGTATGGGGCAAATAGGGTATCCTACTGATGGAACTTTTACCTTTTGGAAAAGTTTCTTTACACCCCAATGGCGATACTTAGTCCACCATCTTTTGCACTGTATAAGCTCTAAAAGTGGTGGATGGGATCAATTTGGTAGCAATATTGCTACTGCTTTGATCTGTCTATCCACTGGTAGAGCTTATAATTTTTCAAAACTCATTTTTGATGGTATGGTGGCAAATTTGAAGAGCAAGAAAAAGTTTTTGATGTATCCCCGTTTTCTGCAAATGATTTTGAATATTCAAACAGAAAACAAACACCCTTATCTAGCTGTGAGTCTGACCAAAAAGATCTTTGGGAATATGAAAAGGGGTTTTCAAGGGGCACCAAGACCTTTATTGCCTTCTATGTTGCTTGTTGCTATTAACCCTAATGCAGGACAAGAACATGCTGCTCAAGCTCCATCCCAACCATCCTCATCTTGTAGGTCCTTATAAACAGGATCTGAATGAGCCTTGATAGTCCTTTGAATAAATCCAAAGATACTAAGAGAGACAATAACTGTGAATATAAATATTGACGCGGAATATCAATATCTATACCAAGATGAACATAAGAACGAATACTAAACTTGCTATTACTATTACTATTTGATTGTGAATACTCAATCAACTCATATGTTTACAATACTATTCTATGTTCCTTTTATAGGCTTAAGGAACCCTAAACGCGTTAAGAGATAATGCTTATCTCTTCCTAAATCAACGCTAATTGATAACTATTACTATAATTACAACAGACTTAACTGTTTGACCAAGCAGTATTAACTTTAATACTGCCAGACTTAAGTTAATGCTGGCAGACTTAACTTGCTCTACCAGACTTAACTTCTATACTAACAGTACTAACTATTCAGCTATCAGTACTAACTTTAACTAACAGACTTAACTTTAATACTAACAGTATTAAGTCTGTTTACAATATTTTCCTAACACTAACCGTGGGCGTATCAGGGGGGAAAAGACATGTGATATCATTCTTGAAAAACATGTCTTGATGCAAACTGAAATCATGCAATGAAACCCGTCCATGGAACGAGTAGGCTTGTTGATAAAGTTTCTACCGGATGTGAACATAAGGCGCCATGTTTGCTGAAAATTTATTGGACGGATATAAGTAGCATTAAGTTATTAATCAAATGATTTGTTTTACATATGTGGCTTAGGTTTGAGCATGTTTGTTTCATTATCATGTTGATTAATTTGGTTTGGTTCCATGTTTGCAATAATTTCATGTTTGTGTCATATGTTGAAGTGCCATCAATATTAGTTATGTATTAACTAATATGCATGGTTAATAGAAACATGTTAAAAAATTGGTTATTAATGATGATTTGTTTAGACAAACTAATGTTATTAAGCAAGCTTAAATTTACGATTTAAGTTCATTTGGATACCATACTTTTTGTGGATACCGGGGGACTCATCCCCACCTCCCATCTTCATCTCATCCAATGGATGAGATTAAATTGCCTATTTACACTAGAGGGTATTTTTGTACATTATATATCCTTACTTTTTTATAACTAACTCATCTGATACACACACATAGTGTGTGTTTTCAGATCGTCTTTTTTTTCTCTCTCTACACCGATCCATAACCAATCGATCAATCATCACAAATAACTAATCGATTAATCTTCAATGATTGTCTTATTTTGAATCGATCATCTCCTTCTTCATTTGATTAACCTCGGGTTCATATTTGTTCTTATTTTAGCTTATTTGATGTGAATAAGCTTATCAATTTATCATCATCCGAATTTATAAGCTTATTATTCAGCTTATTTTGATCAAATATCTTAATTATTTGTTATTAGTGATAAGCTAATTTATTTAGGTCCTTTATGTGAATAAGTTTATGTATTATCATCATTTAAATTTATGTTGCTGAATTATAAGCTAGCTTATTAGTTAGTTTTGATGGAATTATAAGCTATCGTATTAGCTTATTTATGTTTCTAGTGTTAATAAGCTTTATTATTAGCTATTTTTATGTTCTGAATAAGCGCTATTAGATTAATTTGTTGATATAAGCTGAATTAAGATGTATTTAGCTTATCAGTTAGCAATAAGTAGCTTTTGGTTAACGTGTTTGATATATCATATATGATAGTTTTCATACTTATATCATATATGATATCATATATGATATCATATATGATATTGCTTTGTCATATGTATATGGCATGTGATTATCATATATGATATTTCATTTTTCCAAAAAACAGGTTATTTATTCTTTTATATTCATTTTATATTTTCAGAATTAAAGAACATGAATGCTTGTTCATTATGTGGAAGTTTGGATCACAACAAGAGGAGGTGCCCTAAGAGGTTTGAAGATCAAGAACAAGTCGTGGTTCAATATTAAGTTGTTGTTCAAGAAGAAATTGTTGTTTAAAAAAGTACTCTTTTATATTTGATTGTTATGTTATATGAACAAGTGTTATAATTCTTTTTTCACTTGAATTATACTGTATTGTTTTTGATCTTACATGAATGTGATTCTATTATATATCATGAGAAAAGATCTATAAAGAACAATGTCCAATTAAAGAACAAATCCTTCAATCTCATCCATCCATTTTATTTCCATCTAACGGCTTATATTAAATCCAAGGTTTATTTAATTAAATAAAACTCACTTTCAATCCCTATTTTTTAAAATTAACATATCTCTCAAAAACGTTAATCGTTACGCAGAATTTAATTATTACCATCACGAAGATATTAAATTATCATTCTTTAGACGGGCACTTGTTATACTTTCGACCGAAAAAATCCCTTTTCTTTAAATTTGTCGCTCAGAAAATCACCCACATGATTTGAAAAATCTCACATGATTAGATAAATCAAGTGATTCATTACTGAAAATAGACAACGTATTATGTAAATTCACATGGATTTATGAATTTATGAAATCAACGTGATTTCTTACTTTAAAAATCATATGTGGGATTGTGAAATTCACATGTGATTTATGAAAATAGCACGGTGATTTTTAAAAACAACAAATTCACAGTGATTTTACAATCACAGTGATTTTACAAATCACGTGTAATTTTTCTTCGCGAAAATTTTAACACTAAAAAATCGTCAAAAGTATATGAAACGTTTTTTTTTTAGTTACGTTTGGAAAAATCACATGTGATTTTGATACAAATCACATGTGATTTTATGAAATCACATGTGATTCTGCTACAAATCACATGTGATTTTTTCAGACGTGACTGAAAAAAAATTCAAAAAAAGTTCGTCGAAAGTATATAAAAGTGCCCCTCTATAGAAAGATGATTTAATTCTCGTCGCGATGGTGTATTTTTTGTCGTTTGACGAAAAATACCGTTTTGCAAGATATTTAATTTTTAAAAAATAAAGAGGTGAAAAGTGTAGGTTTTTTATTATTTGATGAAAAATAGATGGCTAGGATGTGTTCTTTTGTTTTTTGATATGACATTGTTCTTTAATGATCTCACCTGTATATATCATATGTGAATTCTAGAAAAATCATATATGATTTTACATCATTTTCTTTTTACATTTGAATTCATCCTTGTGATATTTGTATTTTTACATTTGGTAACAAAGTATCATAGGTGATTTCTTTCATAAATCACATATGATTTAAACATGATCTCATGTTTATCCAAACTATCATACTAGCTGTTTACACAATGATAACATGTGTTTTGTTCTAATGCTATTTTTTTGGAAGTGATTCTGAATTGTGCAATATAAAACTTTAACAAACTAGACATAATATCAAAAATTTACATCCGCAAAATGTTCACCATTTTTCATTTCAGATAATAACATGAGGGACATAGAACAAAGAGTTACTATATTGCAAGCATTGTACAAGTTTCTAATGGTTTACAAAAATCGTCCGTAGACGTCGAAACTCCATACGGAGATTACAAGAGAAAAACGAATTTATACCATTTGACCGTGAAATGAAAATTCATGAGCTTCTTCATTGAGCTTCTTGGGCCTTTGGATGCTTGCGGTGTTTAAGAAGTCTTGGAAACAGCCTTCTCTACACAAATAAAAAGATTTGATTTAACTTTCAAGCACATTATCATATATGATATATTATAATGTTAAAGAAGTTAACTTTCAAGCAGATTATCATATATGATATTATACACACAAGTAACTTTTCAAACTTATAATATCAACAAAATCTTCATAAACGCTTAAAATCTAACTTATATCATATATGATATATTATAATGTTAAAGAAGTTAACTTTCAAGCAGATTATCATATATATGATATTATACACGCAAATAACTTTTCAAACCAATAATATCAACAAAATCTCCATAAATGCTTGAAACTTAACTTATATCATATATGATATAGTACATAAGTTTCTCCAATTTTTCCAGGCAACTTATCATATATGATTTTTTTCATTAACATGCCATTTCGTCTTTAAAATCACAATATGATCAACAAATTCATTCTAAATAATAAAAACTTAACATCTAATCACATATTTACTTCATCAACATCAATATACTCGATCTAAAGGTTACTTATCACTATACCATCATCAAATATTAAAATATATTTATTATAAATTGTATAAACACAATAACTTGAACAAAAAACACAATATGTTCATCACAAGATCTATAAAATAGTAGGCTTCACCATTTATGCATAAATAACATTAAAATATGTAAATGAAGTGTTTCATACCTGAATCGATGATTTTAATCATCATTTTGAACGGTTTTTAACTCGAACCATCACTTATAGGCTTATTTATTAAGATCTGCTCATCTATAGCAACATCACCGTCATTATCTTTTATTTTTGATGTGTCGTACGATTATGTGTGTGTGTTTTAGTGTGTGTATTTTTTATCGGTTTGAATGTATGAGTAGTGTGTGTTTTGGAGAGAGAGAGAAAGAAAGAATAGATCTGAAAGTATTGATGAAGTGGTATGTGTGTGAGTGAAATTGACCGAAATACCCTTCCATCCTTTTTTGTTTTTTTTAATTAAAAAATTCATTTAATCATGACCTTTCATTATTTTTAGATGGATGGCTGAAATCGGTCCCCCGATATCCAAGAAAAGGAGGGTATCCAATATAACCTCCCTCTTAATTTACATGTTTATTATATTGAAACGACATGTTATCAGAGTAACCAAATTGAAGTGGTACAAAATGTAACTGAAAAGTTATATTGTCTAAGGTTGGTCACTTCTTCTTTGGTTTGGGTCACGACCTGTATTTTGGTATCACATCAGCTTTCTTTCTCCGACGACCTACAGGCGACCTTTTGCCACTACAAGGCGACTTTTATTTTTTTTCCATTTTTTTAATACAAAATAATTAAAAATTTTTAATAAATAAACTTTACAAAATAATTCAAATACATAAAAAATAATATCATTATTTTACTCAAAATATCACTAAATTGTTTACTCAAAAAACAATACATAAAAAACATTATTGTGCTTGTGTTCCCTCATCACTCTCTCCACCACCAAATGTATTCTTGTTCTTCTTTCTACAAACACCGACAAAACACACACAACATTTTCCCACAAAACTCACGACGCGAAAAAAAACAAAAACAGAGACATAACACACATCGACATCGATCGGCGTCTCGACCAAAAGCACTTTTCTTTCGATCGACGACCGACATCGTAAAAAACTCACTAGGAAGGCCGGACCCGGGAAGCCGACCGAACGGTCGACCGACTCGTTCAACCTCTCATAGTGACCAACCTAATGGATACATAGTATTTGTGTACTAGTTATAAATCCCGTCCACGCACGGGGCTTACACATAAATCAAATTTATTTTAAAACTTTTTTTTAAATATGGGCATATGAAAGTATTTCCGTGTTTAATGTATTGTATTGCGTGCTATTAGTAAGTGTAATATTATAACCCCCCCCATTTGGGTTTTTTTACATAAAATTCATTATGTATTAATATAAGTGTTTTAAGACCCGGTCGATTGAACCGTGAACCGGTCAGGTGATCGGAAGCCGGATTTTGCCCAAAAACCCTATTGAACTGTGACACAGTGTCTCGATCGGATCAATTAAAAAATCATTTTTTAAAACATTGATTAATATCCATTAATTTTTTAGTCAAAATTTTGTTGGATGAAATATTTAACCTTTTTTAACTCACATAAGTGTTGATGTTGTTCAAATTTATCTATTAATATCATGTAAACAATATGTGAATTTAATATGTTTTTTCTGATATTCTTATATAAACTTCATATTGATTTTATATATATTATATTTTTAAAGTATAAATTATAGAATGTAAAAAGTCTAAGGAGGTATTTGGTTATTTTCTAAAGTTATTTAAAAATATGAAAAATTATAAGTTTCACTTAACTCCATATTATTTATTTAAAATTCAACCACTAAAGTTTTAGTAATTACCTCATCTTTTTTTTAAGTTTTTGATTTTTACAAATTTGACACCTATATTTTTATGTCTTTTTTTCTGTATCAAATTTCTCCACCACTTATTTCAATTTGACCAAAATGATTTAATTTTGACTTTTTAGCGACCAATCAAGATCGCATAATTTTGCTAGTGCAAAATCAAACTTTCTGATTAGTCTAATTTCTTTTCTCATAACATTTAATCTCATATCAAAATCCAACTGATGTAATTCTTTTATTATTATAAAAGATTTAGACCATTTAATTGTGGTCAAGGTATTCTTATTGTTATGTTTGGTCTGTAAACTAAGTACCTAAGTACTTGGATATAACCATGTATTGTGGTTAGGAATAAAATGATTCTTCAAAATTGGAAATTAATTACTTGTAGGAAACCATGGATTGTGGTTTGGAACAAAATAAGAATTGTTTGAAATTTGAAGTGATACAATCATTGATGCAATTAAGTTGGATAATTGATCAAAAAGATGACATAGCCACTGGTGAATGGATTTTCGCATTTGATGTGGTATCTAATATTGGGATCATAGAAGTAAAGTTGTACAACGGGTCTTAATTTTGGCATCATGAGTTGTTCTACGTTCTTTTGTTCTAAAGAAGTATAATGGTTAAAGGACTATCAATAGCTTACCACTTGACAAAGAGGTTTGCTAGAGACTTAGTGCACAAAGTCAGAAATAGAGAATTAAAAAGTCCATTTAAATTCTCTAATGGTGAGACACCCAATTCTCTTCTAATACAACGTTAGAAGCTGAATTCAATGCGGAAAGCTCACACTTAGAGATTGGAACACATGTTATATTTTCCCAAGGTATGTGTTCGGACCTGCAAGATAAAGAGGTTGAAGTTTATCTTCTTAATATTTCTTTTGAAAAAGTGCAACGCATGGCATGATTAAAAGAAACTGCCTATATGAGTATGAAGTTTTGCCGCTTCAAGAAGCTTGGACTTCGCCTTGTTTATACTCACGAATGGATATGGATGCATGGCTTGTAAAGCGTCAAGTTCAAACATTGGAGAAATGTAGAAACTCGTGTGTATATTATCTTCGAGTATTCAAACGAGTTGATGGGTTCAATCCGTAGGACACCCTGATTCTCGAATATTTGGAATGCGTAATATACTAAGTGAAAATTCAATCCCTAGGACATTTTCATCTATGCATGAGTTTGATTTGTTTTGATTATTGAGAAATCAAGGATTACACTAAAATGGGGGAGGATTGTTGGTGATTTTAGTGTTATCAATCATTTTTGTGTAATGGTGATTTACCCGATACCGAATGGATTTCAAGTAAAGTTATAATACGAGTTCGGAGGTGCGGAGTGCACGCTCGTATAAACTATTAACTTGATTTCAAGTACGATAATGGTAAAGGTTGATGTATATCAAGGGTATGGACCTTGAATGTTTTCTATAGTGACAGAAATCCATTCGTCATGATAGTGTTGAAATGGTTCAAAAGATATGGTTGTTTGCGTTAGTGACAAAAATTGGTCATCGCCAATGGACACATGCCTTCAAAGGGTTGCAGTTAGTGACAGTTTTAACTGTCACAAATTCGTTGCTAAAAGTCTTTTAAAGGGTTGTGACCATTTACTAAAAGGTGTGACTTTTCACCAAGAGTCACAACATTTCCCTACAACCACCATTAAGTTTATATATACATATAAACACAATTTGGTCTTACAAGATGAACATCTTCATATCATAAACAAACACAACAAATTATCCTATGTTTTACTCTCTTTCTTTTGCCTAAAATTTGAGTTATTCTTGTCTTATCCCTATACGAATTTCGTGTAACCCAAGGCGCACATATAGGATCATAATACCTATTCCGTATCAGGAAAGTGGAATTTTACACGATTTAAGAATTTATCCGGCAATCTTTGATTATCGAGACCCTAAATACCAACATTATTTCTCTCTACCTTTCTTCATCATCTCCTTCCTTTCTTTCTTATATATTTCGGCTTATATACATGTTTGTAGAAGTGATCATGATTTAGATTAGACCTAACATGTGGTATCACTCGCCTCGGGTGGGTTTAGTGGTTTAGTTGTGGTTACTTTGAGCTTATTCATTCGGCTTATAGACGTGGCTTATTTTGAGTTTTTTTAGTCACAACAATATATTTTTTGTTGTTTGTTTTGTTTCCTTATCTCAAATAGTGGCACAATATTTGTTGTTTTATTATCTCAAACAAACATTGTTTAACAATATTTTTTTTGTTTCTTTACCTCAAATAGTAATTTACAAAAGTCATACACGTAGCTTAATAGTGGTTATCTTTGTGACTTCTTGGTTGTTTTACTCTGTTTAATGTAATCTTTTCGTTTTCTTATATATCCTAAAAAGTAGCTTATTCACAAAGCTTTTCTTTACAAGGACTTTTTATTCAAGATACTAGGTTTTAATAGCTTATATTCTCACACCTTTATTTAAGTTTTGTGCCTTATTTTGTTCCATTTTTTTTCGTTGGTTGTTTAAGGGACTTTTACAGCTTAGTAAAGCTTATTTTGAGTTTATTTAGTCACGGCTTATTTACAAGATTTTAGGTTTTAGTATTTTTTCAAACACAAAGTTATGTCCTTTCCATGACAAAATCTTTTGTAACTTATTAGTGTTTTGTTTTGCGTGGTTTTAAAGCTTTTAGAAGCTTTTATTAGCTTATTTGACCACAACTTATTTTGTGCTTATTACTTGTTTTTGAGCTTTATTATCACGATCAGCTTGTACTTCTGTGTTGGAAACTCTTCTCGCATCATATCTGCTTATTTTAGGCTTATTTAAGTGCGTATATTTCTGGGCTTATTTATGAACATTGCGAAATAAACACATTCTTTGATGACTTCGACATATGCCATGAAGCTTGCGGAATATGTTTTTTGCAGGTTGCGGTTTGTGTAGTTGTGTTTATCCTGCGGATTATGTAACATATTCCTATGGTCTACGGTTTATGCAATATAGGTGTACTTATTTCTGCGATTTATGACATTTTCTAGAACGATACTCTGCCTAAATTTACTCAATTCTGCGAAATATGCATTTAGAATAAGACGTGTAACAGAATAAGGGTAGTTTAAACGTTTAAGTTTTGGTTTTTCGGTTTCGAGTTTCATCGTTTGCGGGTTTTTAATGACATCTATTAGCATCGCGATCCTTCCACGATCATAGAAACGTGCTCAATTTTTATTGAAACACTCTGAATCAAAACCAACAAATTTAAACCCTACGTTGTGTTTTATAGGTCGAAGAAGACCAAAATCTTGTCATGCATACGTGATACAATATATATATTTCAAATTGTTTGTCACTTAAGATTCACAATTTTTATTATTTATTTTTGAAAGGCCAATCAAGAAAGGATAAATAAGAAAAGGTTCAATTTAGTTTGGAAGGTTCAAAATGGAAAAATCTAACTAATTTCTAATAACTTTCAAAAAAATTTCATCTTTAGTCCTTTGTTGACAGAACAATTGCACCGTTAACCCTTAATGTCCAAAGTGTTGCACCGTTAGTCCTCGTTCGTACAAACTTTTAACGATAGCTAACATTGACAACAAAGAACCCTTAACGATTTCATAATTTCATTGTTTGTCCTTCGTTAACTCATTAAACAAACAAAGTACTTTTATAACAACATCGATTCAACAACAACAATCCACAACAACAATCACTTTACCTACTTAAGATCCTACAAATCATTTTCACCTTCACATCACGGATAAAATGGAAACGAAAGATACTTTATCTTCGTGTTCAAATTCGGAAGAACAACAAATGCAACAAATGCAAGACACAGCAAAAGAAAGTTGTATGGTCTATTTTCGACTACTTCATTCACACCTCAAGGTTCTTTCAAACAATGACTTAAAAAGAACTCAAACCGAATGGGATTCAAACATGCATTTATGACAATCTTTGATCAAGATGTTCAGATTTTCACAGGCACAATGTTTCTAAACGTAGATCAACTAGAAAAGCAACTTGACAAAGAAGAATTTCAAGAGACTGTATCAATGGCTGCATTTAGGGTACTCAAGACACAGTTTTAGAAGTTCATCAATTCATGATTTT
>BQNB010152455.1:0-15771 GCA_026074375.1 Tanacetum coccineum
TCTTTGCCATTTTTATTTGATGATAGCCTTTGTATGTATCTAAAAAGCATTTGAAAGGGAATCCGCACAAGCATTCCACCTTCCAGTCTATTTCCGGTAGCGGATAACCGTCTTTTGCGCATGCTTTGTTTAGATCTTTGAAATTAACGCACATCCTCCAACTGTCATCATGCTTTTTTACCATTACTGGGTTAGACAGCCAGTCATGGTAGTGCACTTCCCTCATTATTCCTGCTTCCATGAGTTTCCCAACTTTTTCTTGTATCGCATGGTTTCTGTCAGCTGCTTGCCCCCTTTTCTTTTGCCTAACCGGAGAACATCCCTCCCGTACGTTTAGGCAATGTTCCGCAATGTGTCTTGGGACGCCGGTCATATCCGCAGGCTTCCAAGCAAAAATGTCTAAGTTGCGCTGGAGTAGTCCACACAACTTGTTGCGTCCTTCCTCGGTGAGGGTGGAGCCGATCATTACTGTTTGTTCCGGATATTCTGGATTTATTGCCACCTTGATCTTTTCCTCCACTATTGGGTTGATAGCTGGAAGGGTGCCTTCAGGTCCGGAGACTATCGCACATTCCAGCGGAACCAACCTACTACTTTTTAAGGTGATTACTCCCTTTGTCACTGAGATCTTTAGCATTCCGTAAGCTATTAACGGAACTGCGTGTAACTTCCTGACTCCGGGTCTTCCAATAATTCAGTTGTACGGGGATAGTGACTTCACGACCACAAAATTCATCCAAGCTGAAGCGGAGTGCTCTTCGTCTCCAATTGTTACCAATAGTTGTATTTGCCATATTGGCCATATTATTTCACCACTGAATCTAATCAAAGGGGTGGTTGCCGGCACTAATTGTTTTTTTATTTCTAGACGTAGTCGGCTGAAATAGTGTTCATACAGTATTTCTGAAGCTGATCCGCCGTCCACATACATGCGGTGTATGCAATGTCCTCCTATTTTCACCTCAATGATCATTGGCCCTTCTGTTCCTTCATCTTCATCTAGAGGTGGGAAAGATAACTCTGTGTTAGGATAAAAGCTTTGCGTTATCCTTTGCCTAGCCACTTTTTCCCAAGGTTAGACCATTAGTATGGCTAGTACTTTATCTTTTCCAGAAGTTTCTCCTTTCTTTGTCACCTTAGGTTGCTCCTTTCCGTTGTTCTGTTTGAGCTCTTTGATCAAGTGTGACAGTTTTCCTGCTTTGAGCATTTCTTCAGTCTGTTTCCTCAAGTGCATACATTCGTCTATGATATGTCCTACTTCACCATGGAATTCGCAGAATTTGCTAGCATTTCTTTTTTCTACCGGGGTTGTCATTGGTGGCGGGGCTTTGAATTTTCCTATGTCTAAAGCGAAGATTTCTTTGGGAGTTTTTGTAAGTAGTGCAAACCGATCTTGCTTCCTTTCTGACTTTTGTTGGTTCTGGAAGCCTCCTTTTTTGAAATTTTGCTTTTGGTTAGCTTATTGTTGTTTCCATGACGGGAATAACTTCTTCCGTTCACAGTTAGAGGCTGCTACCTCCCCTCGGAGGAATGTTATAGTCACCCTTAACATTTCGTCTACTGACTTGGGAATTTTGTCATGCAATCGCTTGATTAGCTCAGGGTTGGTAATTCCGTGCATGAATCCGGAGATTTTCATGCATTCCGGAGCTCCCTTCACGTCTCTGCATTCAATTTTATACCTCCACACGAACTCTTCTGTAGATTCCCCGTCTCTTTGCCTGATGTTGTGGATTTCGACTGGGTCTTTAATGCATTTCTTCTGCTGGAGGTAGTTTTCTAAAAATGCTTTCTTTAAGTCATCATAGCTATCAATTGTTTCCTTGGGAAGATCATCAAACCATACTCTGGCAATTCCAGTAAGTGTAGAATTGAACATGTGACACCATGTTGGCATTGCCCATCGTCCCGTCTTAGCAGCGGACTAAAAAATCTTTAAGTGGTCTTCTGGGTCTTCGCTTCCGTCATATGTTTTGATATGACTCGGCATTCGGGTTTTTGGCAGTGTTGCAAAAATCGGCCTAGGCGGCCGATTAATCGGCGCCTAGGCGCTAGGCGGTGATTAACCGCCTTGATTTTCGCTAATCGGCCTTATTAATCGTTTTGGTCAAAAATCGGTCAACATACCGATTAATCGGATAAAAATCGGCTAAATCGGGAAAATCAGGCATATATTTCAAAATTTTATAATTTTATATATAAAAAGTCCAATCCGATTAATCCCCGATTAATCCCCGCCTAACCGATTAATCGCTAGGCGTTACCCGGCCGCCCAGCTAGCGCCTAGCGATTTTTGCAACCTTGGTTCTTGTATACCTATTAGTACTTTGTGGATTTCTTTATGCTTAGTCTTAGGTTGTGTTTGGCAAAACTAGTGGTAGTAGAGGTAGGTTTTTTGTTTTGTAAAAGCATTTGGTAACTAGGTGGAGCTGTAACTATAAAGTGTGAAACAAGCAAGGCTAAAAGCCAAATGCTTTCTGGTAGTGTTTCGTTAGGGTTCCAAACACTGAAAGCTAAATGCTTTTTGTGAAACAAGCATACAATTCTAAAAGTAGCAATAGAATATTTAGATGAAAAAGATACTAAAGTTTACCTGCAATAGCTCAGTTTCCAGAAGAAGAAAAAAAGGCTCACTTCTGTATGAAATAAAATAAATAGGATGAGGCTTAAAGTAGGTAATAAAGTAAAGAGGGCACGAACATACAAAACCAACAAACATAGGTTTGGTTCAAACATTTATGAATCCAAGCCACTTATATGCTATTATTTTAACATTACCACGTTTGTATCCCGAGAAACTACAACCATATTTTGTCATATAAACATTTTTCAGCATCCGTTTCCAGCAAACCATATTTTGTCATATAAACAAAACAAAAAAAGAATTAAAACTCTTAACTAAACCACTGTCAACAACAACAACAACTACAACCCAATCCACGTATGCACTAAACTACTAACACCAACTCGAAACAAAAGTGATGAGAAAAAACATCGGAACATCAACCAAACAAGAAAGCAACCGAGACGAAAACACATATTTTTCATACATCGATGTTATTAATAACAAGTATCGATGAACAGATATGCTTAATTTAAAAATAAAAAAAACTAACCATAGCCTAAACTATTTTTACGAACAAACTTCGTTTTATATTGTCAAGATCACGGCTACTAATTAATTATAAAAATATTACATGATATATAGATGGTTGATGGAGATCAATTGATATCGTTGGATTATTTATTCTTGTTTGATTTGTGCTTGTACAAGGTAAACGGTTGTATGTTATTGCAAATTGATGATTGATTATTGATATGTGAAATCAAACTACGTTTTTTTTGGAAGAACAATAGATCTAAAGAGAGAGGCAACAAATAGATTTTTTTTGAGAGGCTGCAGATGATTTTTAGGGTGGGTTTTTAGGGTTAAAAGACTTAGGGGGCGTTTGGTGTGTTTTCATCAATCAGGATGGGTGTGGGATTCGGTATTAGGTGGAATAGAAATGTGAATGACAAATTGAAAAGCTTTGTTTGGTTCATGGGTTTAATAAAAAGTAAGAAAAAAAATAAGTTATTAATTGGAGAGAGAGAGGCAAAATCCTAAAACCCACCTATTTGACATGAAATGGATCTATGGGTTTCATAATAACTATTCATTCCATGTAACACAAAATTTTATAAACCAAACATTTATTTTTTAGATGATTCTCAATCTTTCATTCTACAACCCCCTACCAAACGGCCCCTCAATTGCTTTTTTCAGCTTATATTTAAAAGTTTATTTGCTTTTATTAATCATCGTCCCAATAATTGATGTGCGGTTGTCGTAGGACTTTTACACGAGAAGTTTTACAACTTCTTAGACAGTGCATCTAATCGTTGTAGTGTAGTATATGCAAGGCTCGGGGTTGTTATCGTTCACTCGGAGAATAGGTTGGGAAGGCTTGATCACGGCCTAACAGAATTCTAAGGGTTGGGGAGAGATTCTTTTTGTATTTTTATGTTTATAGGAAAGCAGTAAAATCATATATAAACTAAATGACAATCTAAACTACTGGTGATAACAATAAGATAAAAGATTGTGTTTATTTAATCATGTATTACTCCCTAAATTTCTTCTCCTAGCGTTGTTGCTTTGTCACCCTTGTGATGATCTGTGTAACTATTTCCTAAGTCATGAACGAATTACACGAACCCACCGTCTACTTAGTATTTCGCTAGAGCAACACACAAGTAAGGTAGTATGAAGACTATTACAAGGCCCCTAGGAGTACACTAAGTGCATGTGAAATATATTAAGAGTGGATCAACCATATTAGGGGGCAAGGTTGTATAAAGACTGTTACCCGATGGTATCCTTTCTACACAATCATGTTTTCCTAGACATATCAATAGCAATGCACACAAAAGCTAGTTTTCTAAGACCTAACATGCACATCCATCACAAGAAGCAACACCACTAAGATCTACATTCTAGGTTTCATACAATCATAAATAAACACAATAGAAGGTTTAGCCAAGCATATTAAAGATAAAGCAAGAGCATAGATAGATCAAACAACACATAGACAAATTGAATGATTAAATAAACCTTACTTGATTAAAACATGAGTTGGAGGAAGTACAATAGGGTTTTTAGGCCCTAAAATCGTCCCTAATAGCTGCTAAACGAACTAGGGTTCGCACCCTCTTTTTATTCTAAAGTTACACACTCAAAACCCTAAATTCGGGTTTGTATATATAGGAAAAACGTTGTGACTGCGTAGCGTTTTAATCGTGACGCCGTCAAGAAAGAGAATATTCTAGATAATGGGTTAGGTCGTATGCTCTGACGCCGTCGTGGAATCATGTGACGCCGTCTTGATCTTCGTGGTGACGACGTCACGTTGTATCTGTGACGGCATCACGTTGTATCTGTGACGCCGTCTCCAGCCACTGTAGAGAACTTCTTGATCAATGTTGTACTAGAAGAGGTGTGACGGCATCGTGTATGGCTTATGACGCCGTCTTTAGGCTCTGTGAGCACAAATCTTCAAGAGTCTTGGTGTTGGTTTGTAATATCGTCTGTTTCTTCTCCAAATGAGCCCAAGTCACGTGTAATTCATCCAAATGTCTTCCAAATGCGAAATACCTGAAAAGGAACGATTAAGTACCTATTTTGGGCATAACACGATTTTGGAGGTTAAACGACCCTGAAAAAGTGTATAAAATGACACCTCATCAAATACCCCTACACTTGGGATTTGCTTGTCCTTAAGCAAATGGGCTTTTCTATCTAGACAATAACAATATGAGGGGTCATTTTACCTACTCTTTAAAAATATTCTACAACACAACCTTCTAGACCTCGTAATTAAAAGCACGGAAAGTATATACTAGCACCTCACATAAGTGTTTGGGATTCTCTCTTTCACTCGGGTGTATAATGAATTATAACATATAGGGGAAACTTTACAACACAACCTTCTAGACCATGTAATTAATAGCACGGAAAGTATACACCAGCACCTCACATAAGTGTTTGGGGGATTCTCTTTTTCACTCGGGTGTATAATAAATTATAACATATGGGGAAACGGAAAATCAACACTCATTACCTGTCATAGCATATAAATTACCAAGGCCTTGAAAAGATCAATCCTCCACAGCTAGGTGCAAAGCATTATATTACTATCTAAGAAGTCTTATATAAAGGGAAATTTTGGGGTGTAGGTTTAAGATAACATATATGTAAAACAAAAACGGATTGATACATCTGGGTGTGACTTTGGAGGTGTAATTTGGAGTGGAATGGTTAGCTAATTATTTACACGAATACACTTTGGTTTGGTTGCTAAGCCAAGACTTCGAGACGAAGATATAACAAACACTACATCAATCTCTTTCTTTTTCTTTTCTCATATTTTTTTTTGAATAAAAAAGTACATCACATGGGTTTATAATACGTACGCCCTACACTTGAGCTTTACCATGCCCTTATTTACAATCTAACGATGACCTGTATTTAGGTGATCAAAAATAACATGCGATCATTATGACAAACATTATGGGGGTATTGACATAACATTCTGTCCCCAATCTTCTGCGAAAAAAAATACTACATGAAACCTAATCCGTCCCAAAACTGTATTACAAGATAAGGATTTAACAACCGTGTACACAAATAATAAACTTGGTTTAAAACACATAATAACTAAAGTGTGAGTAAATACAAGGTAAGAAAAGGCATTTAGGTGTAACGATTAGATTTAAGGGTGACAATGCTCTCAATAATATCCCTGCTTAACAGAAAATTAACGAGAACCGTGAAAAAGACATGCGCGAAGTGGTTGTTACTATGGGTATCCTGCACTAAAAGGTAAGTGCATGCACGGGTGTAGATAGTTTAAATGATCGGTGTGATCATCAATCAAATATAGATTAAAACATGGGTTTAATCCTAATGCCTTTATCAGCAAACCTAATACTTACTATGCGGTCTCGGGATGCATTACAAAACAAGTTCTAGAATTTAATATGCTACCGGTACACTCTCATAATCCTAAAGTAACCGATACCAATTTTCCAGAAAAGGCCACAAAACTACGCATACACATCCGTAATGACAGAATAGACACACATGATTGCTCACTCCTTGACACGAACAAGCTAAAGGTATAAATATCTAAGGGGCGAACCTGCACATTGTGGGGGTGAATTTTAGTTTTTTGTACTAGTAATATAAGTTCCCTATCAATGAGACGCTATTAATACTTGGTTTTCGATGTGTCATAAAAAAAATTAAATTTTTGTTAAAATTACCTTTTTATGCTATGTTTCGATATATTACCCATCATTTTAAGGAACAAGCAAATGGAAAATGAAGAAATAGTTTCTAAGGCTTATTTTCCCCCTACACTTAAGTTGAACATTGTCCCCAATGTTCTATAGAAGTACCCGTAAAAATGAATAAAAGGACAAGAAAACAAGGAAAAGAAACTAGTACTCTACTAGTTTGCTCAATAATGGAGAAAAAACATGCGATAAATGGTTAAATCGTCCTCCAGGAATTATCCAATGAAACTTCCTAAGAACTTTCAAGCTTCTTCTTGTCAAATATAACCTGTAATCAAAGACAAAGACAACTACACCAAGCATAAAATCGGCGGGATAGATATAAATACAATGAGAGTTTAGGGTTTTAACTCTATGAAAACAGTAAAGATAGGATGAGAGTAATGATGTAATCATAGGTTTATGCAGGTTTACAAAAGAATTACAAATTTTAAATATTGCACATTTTATTTTTCACAAAAATAATTAAAAACTTTATGTTTTCTAGACCTGGGCGTTTGACGTCGTTAGGGATATCCTGATGCCGTCACAGGTGTCGTGGTGACGACGTCGCGTGTAAATCGTAACGTCACGTGTAAATCGTGACGCCGTCTCCACGCTCTGTGAAAACAAATTTTTATTTTTGATGAAAATTTTTTTGCACTTGATTCCATAAGTTAATTACTGTACAAATAGCTGCATAAAACCTGAGATTTGACAATTTACTCATATGACTCGAAACAAACACACAAGACACATAAAACACACAAGACACACCTATAAAGCAAAAAATAAAAGATTTGGTTGCCTCCCAACAAGCGCTTTTTTTGTTCGAGTCACGAGCCTAACTCTACGCTTATTTGACGCGTATAAGGTGGGTCTCCCCTACACTTGAGGTTAAGTGTGGGTGATAGTAGCGATACACACCATTTCAATAGAGGTATGCCACGTGGGGTGAAGGCGGTGTGTGAATGGTCAAGGGTTTTACTACCTTCATCCTAAAACTACCCAGACTATATGTGTTGATGGGTGGGTCGGTTCCTCTTTTGTCTCCTAGATTTACATCTAAGGGTGAAAAACTAGGTGGAAGTTGAGGCTTTGGTTCAACAACACCAGGAAATCTCTTAGAACTAAGAAAGAGGTCATGAGTATTAGTATTTAAGCCTAGATCCACTAGTTTCATGTGGTCTAAAGGTTCTACCTCTATTAGAATTCCTATAGTCTCTTTTACTTCTTCCTGGTGAGTTACGGGCGGTGTGTGTACCCCAACTGATGGGAGGAATTTTGGGGTACTTTATGGGCTTGGATTATCCACCTTATCCTTCATCATATCTAGATCACCCATGGGCTCATCATCTAACCATGCCATGCACTTAGGCATCTTAACCATAACTATCTCACATTCTAAATCCTCGTTATATGTTCTCTTAGGTTGTGACTTATGTAATTTTATCATGTCATCTAACTTACGGGTCATTGATATGGAGCTCTTCTCAAAAGTTTGATGCAATTGGTCACTTTTCCTAAGGGTCTCACCAACAAAATTTGATCATAAACACGAATGTTGTTCATATGAATACATCCTAGGTGAAGGCTCATATGGTTCTTTAATTTCACTAGGTGAGGCATTTTGTGGGCGAGGATATTCTACTCTACCATTCATCATATTATATATTTCCTTGAGATTCTCTAAGTCGCTTTTAAAATCTTCCGAATAATTTTCATGGTAATATTCTATGAAGCACTCAAATTGTTCTTTCGTTAACGACTCAAGTATGATTTCATCCGCCATGGTGACGAATGACATATTTACAAACAACTACACAAAGAAGAGAAAAACTAAAAGAAAGCTAACTAACAAGAAATTAAATCTCACTTGATAGGAATCTCGTGAGTAGACCTAAGCTAGATAGAATCTGAAACCGACGCTATTCATGACATAAGTGTTAACAACCAATTAAGCAAACAAACAAAGCAGAGGGAACAACTAAAATAAAGCAGAACTAACCAAAGGGGGGGGTCCAACGCCATCTCACTAGTAAGACGGCCATGACACGAGTCTACTCCACCTACGCTAGATCGAAAGCTGAAACCGAACTCACGAAGTGCCCCGCTGCAAAGGCCGATGTGCCAACAAACAAATAAGCGGGCGAGTTATCGTACTGAGGTACATCTACAATGAAGTTTTAAAAAGAGAAAAACAACTCTCGCTCTTCCAAAGGTCTACTCGTCCAGGCAGACGAAAACAAATTCGTTATTAGTGTAGTATAGCAAGACTCTTCGGTGGGTGGACGGGGGGTATTTGTTTCTCGTTCACTCGGAATAATATGTTGGAAAGGGCGTTATGATCACGGACCTAGAAGTACACTCTAATATCAATACATAGTTATAGTGGAGCAGAAACATTTTATATTTATGTTTATTTTTTATATTTTAATGTCAAAATCAAATAGACAAATCAAAAACAAAAATGAGGTAGGAAATGAATAAAATGCTATAACACTCAAATACTACCTCTAAACTAAACGCTACATATGGTGATAAACAAATTAAAAAGCCCCGCATAAGAAATCAATTAAATCAAGAAAAGTACTTATACACTCCTAAGATTGCTTCACCAATAAATGGATGTCTATGGACAACCACATAGAAAACAATATGTAATTATTGTCCCATAAGATCCACTTGATCCGAAGTTACAATCACAATTATAACACGCACCCCAACACAACGATAACCACACCCAGCACCGTTCTATTTAAAATTATTTCCGGATAAAGGCAAAATGAACAAAGTAAGGTAGGAAAAGAAGCCAAATCCAATACATACACATAGGATAAACAATGAACCAAAATTGCCGTAAGAGTATTTATAATATTAAATGGCAGAGGTAGCCACCACAAAAAAGTTTGCGGAGGAAACACAATCAAATCAGGAAGTGTTTGCAAGTTCGAAAGAAGACTGTTTAGCCTCCTCCCCTCCCTACCTCACCCCAGCCCTGACCTTGTTACCTACGATAGGAAATCCTGAGACCTTTTTCTTTTCCTTTCAAACTATACCACAAACAAGTTTTGCTTAAGAAAGACAACAAATGAAACCAAACAAACGAGCAAAACCGACAAAAATCTCGCTACGTTAAGCTCGCTAGCCTTGTTTTCCTTTCTAAGACCCACTCCCAACCGTAATGCTATGGTCCACAGCACAAGAAGTAAATCACCTACTCCCAAATAATCACAATCAAAGTATCAGACATACAAAAAACTCATAAGATAAGTTAAATCCCACTAGGAGGTTTAGAGCCAAACAAGTTATATCGATAAAAAAAGCCAGTCACCAAACGATGAATCCCACTTCACCACACCTAGGCGCCGCTAAAAGACATGCACAAAACAACCAAAACAAAGACATTTGCTACCTTAACAAGCAACTCCCAAATACAATGTGCAGTCCGACACCTTCAAGCTTCCTGACCTTCAAAAACCGTCACCTGCAACTCACTCCCCCACAACCCTCACTTCTCATATCACACCCCCTCCCACCCCACCTCCAAACACTCTCTTCCCACCTTCCAAAAGATAACCAACCAAAGCGCACGCCCACGCGGTAAAAATACCATAACCAAAAATCAACACCTATCCCCCGCCAAACACCCCCCTCCCCCCCCTTAACCCAAACACGGCCACCACCCCCGTCAAAATCCGCGGAGATAGTAGCACTCAACGCCTCCACCCAGAACCAAAGATCAGGCTAACTGCTTTAAAGTGATCTGAGGACTGTCACAACACCCACGGACGCCTCTTCACGAACCAGATGTTGTCCTGTTTAGCTATTGAACATGTCAAGGTGTGTGTTGCTGGTGTTAATTTTGTTCCACATTACCATATTCATGACCAAGTTAAGTGGTTGGGTGTATTTCTTTATTTTAAACCTGTTGTATTTGAGTCCTAATTGCTGTTAAAATTCGACACACACATCCCTGCCTTCCTTGGAATTGCACGAGATGATCCCACACAAGATGGGGCGTGTGACTCGCGTTGGCGATTTAGACTTAGTTGGTCCTGTTAGTTGCGTGCAACCGACCACAGATGCGAGTGATCTGTGTTGGGCGATCCACACTCGATATACACGAAGCCAAACAGGAAACAAAGCGGAGGAGTACGCCTTGAGATCTCCAACCTGGCTCTGAGGGGACCGATAGCTACTTAAGGCGTATGAGAAAACTTGAATATGTTGGTGGTAATGTGTAACGATATTGGTCCGTAATTCCCCATAAAGCTAGACTGGTTTCCTTGTTCTTTCCCGTGTCTTTTTCTATACTCTTCTTCCCTTCTTACTATTACTTACTTCGACATGTCTGTTTTGTACATTTCTGTTTCTGTTGTTTTTCTATCTTTTCTATGCTTGCTCCAAAATGATGGGAGTGTCTTAGCGCCAAGGCTCATGTGGTAATGTGTCTTCTCAAAAAAAGTCCTTCCCCCAAACGGAGAAATGAAATTAAGGACAATGCCTGTAAAGACCAAAATAAGAAAGAATCCGATTACCATTATCCGGCCGTAACCGATAAAAGAAGTAGAGAAGAATGTGAGGGCCAGCACCAATGGCACTATCAATAACACCATAATCTCTCCTGTAACATAACGTGGGATTCCCCACCCCTTACGACAGTTGTAAAAAACATACACCATCCTCACTAACCAACTATGTACAAACAAGCCCGGTACAGTAATAATACGTAACACAGTAACCTACAGTAATATAACACTACGCCCAGCTAAAAACACGATTTGATAACACCTCCACTGGCCAATCGGCTGTCTATGCCCACCCGAAGCGTCTCATCCCAAGCCTACTTATCATATAATGTTAACCGAACGTTCAGACTCCTCTGTGATGACTCGAGGTCTATTGAACAAAAAGATTATCGAATATTCATATCAATATGGATTCATCCCGAGTCCACAGGAAGATTCTTGATCACAGTAGTACAAGATACGACTAAAGACTTCAAATAATGGGAAGGCGAATAAAGTTATACGATTTTAGTACTTTTGAGTAGTGGAGTGGGAGGAGTACGTACTGAGCATTTAAAACAACTCCAATATAAAAGATGAATCATAACCAATGTGACCAAGATTTTCGGGAGATGAAAGTGTGTTGCCAATATCCGCGATTACTCACATGTCTGTGGGCAATCCTAGACGCCTAGTGAACGTTGAACTTAATATAAATTCATCAGTTGTATGTACCTATTTAGACTCACGCCAAACTAGCAGGCCAACCCCCAGACCCACTCCAATTACCAGCCAGACCATAAAGATCCAAACAAGACAGCAATCTATTATAAAGAAAAAAAAAAAAACCCCCCAGCCCCGACCACAATGCAAGAGGATAAATAATGTATATCTCCCACTCCTATAACCAAATTCCCAGAACAGTGACAATGAGTTTTACAACATAAGCAAACCGCGCTAAAATTGAGGATGGAAAGTGAATGCTCCCTATATATAAATAGAAAAGTGTGAAGAAATAAAAAGTGCCGTCGATTTCCATAAACAACAGGGTTATACTATACCCTCTAAAAGGCAACAATGCTTGTTTTAAAAACGAAAAGTCTAAAAGTAAAAGGAAAATGACTAGTCCTATAATAAAAGTGTTTAATGACCCAGCGAAAAAAACCAGGCAAATCACTAGCCCCATGGGGCGGTCATTATACGTACATGCATCAAATACCGTCTTACATGGTAATCGCCCACGGATGGATCAGAGATGCTGCTGGGGGACAATGCCCACTGATCTAAAAAAAAATCCTCTGTTTTATGAGTATCTAATTAGGAATTATTCCAAGTCGCAAGAATTTACAAGATAAGTAATATAAGGGTAAAAAAGACTACTCGGTACCCTTTCACTTTCAACCAAAACCATGTTAGAAGGGGGTCATATATCAACACATACAAATATGGTACAAACATACCAATATTGCTTAAGCTCATTTGACTAATATAAGATATAATTGATACAAAAGGAAGAAGCTAACCTAACGAAAACATAAATACAAGTTTAGGCATTTCAACAAACACCTTGTGTACACAAACATAAATATGCTCGAATTATAGACTACAAAAGCTATTACGACCCAAATCGCATAAAATAAATAGTAAACAAAAGATAATAATAGTTCCAACAAAAAAACAAGAATTTTTTCATAAAAGTTGAAAGAGTACCATTGCAGATTTTTAGGAATTGTGGTTGTTCGGAGGTGAAACGGTGGTTCCTGTTGTAGTTATGGTTATAGTCACTATCACGATGTAGGTACATATGAGATGCGCAACATATGGCAATGGTTTGGTGGAGCGGCGACCAACGGCGGCATTAGAGATGCGCAAGATGTGATTTTGACTATGACCAAACCATTGATTATAGGTGATAATTGGTAAGTAAAGGATATGTGGATTAGGATATAGAGGGAGAAATGTGATTTTGATTTTGGGGAAAATTTTGAGCGGGATAAATGAAAATTTTAGGAGGAGGAAACCGGGAAAGAAGTTTTGGATAAATAATGATATATATTCATTATAATATAGTATAATCATGAAAAATAAAAACTTTTAAATGTGAAGTCACAAATAATTAAATTTTTTAAATTATTTATAATTTACTAGCATTAGAGGGGTGAGCATCGGATCAAACCCGGACCAAATCGAAAAAACCAGACCGACCGAGACAGTTTTAGCCCAAAACCACGGATCGAGGACCGGACCGATTGTGTTCGGTCTAGTCGGTTCTTCGGTCAGTCCGGTTCAAAAAGGCATTATTGGTCGGTTGTATGTAAGACCGGACTGGACCGAGGACCAAACATGCGGTAAAGTGTTGGCTGAGGACCGGAACGAAATAGGTTCGGTCCGGTCCGAGTCGGTTTCTCGGTTCGGTCCGGGTTTGACCCGTATTGATAAATTTGATGGTGTTTGTCTTAACTTATTTTGTTAGCTTATTAACTTGTTTTGATAAAAAGTGTATAACCTTGTAAGCTATGGTGATGTAGAACCAAAGCTGAATAATAACCCTAACAAGGGTTAACGAGAAATTACAAAGGATTTAAAACTAAAGTCAAGATTTATCGATAATTGAATACTCTAAGTAATGAACTCCAGCCCTATATTTATAAGGAAGTAAGTACTGGAGAAAAAAAAGTAACTTAAACATAGTAAAAAACGACTCAAAACTTAAAATTTAACCTCATCTATCAAAATATTAGTCCTCGAGTTCTCATCTTCAACTTCAACTTTGGGGTGAAACTCATAAATTTTAGAAATATTTAAAGTCTTTGAAAATAATGAAATGAAACCCAGAGCCATCACTTGATTTGGTGGGGTTTTCTAAACAATTACAAATGGTGAAAACCTCATTGAACTATGGATTACACTATGTAAGCATATTCGGCTTAAGCTAGATACACATCTCACAACTTGGGCTTATTTTTGCAAAAAAAACATCAAATCACGTATCCCTAAGTGAGATTCACGACCTTATTTTAACCATGAGTTTGAGGATGAGTGGTAATGGACCGCACTATGTAAGCATATTCGGCTTGAACTAAATACACATCTCATACCCTAAAAGTAGTCTCTTTGATTTGTTAGAAATAGCTTTGTTTACTTCTATTCCTATTATTTCTCCAAGTAAGACTTTTGTCACTGCTTTAGTAATGAAAACAGTGGTTGCGGTGATGATGGTGAGGCTATTTTGTGGTCGCAGAATTGTTGTGGAGAGGGTGGTCAGCTAAGGTTTGGTGTTGTTTTGGTTTCGGTTTGTTAGATTAAAGGAATAATCTTGACTCATCCGTTGAACGTCTCATGTACAACGATAGCATCTCGACTCCTCCGTTGAACATCTCATGTACAACGATAGCATCTCGACTCCTCCGTTGAACATCTCATGTACAACGATAGCATCTCGACTCCTCCGTTGAACATCTCATGTACAACGATAACATCTCGACTCATCTGTTGAACATCTCATGTACAACGATAGCATCTTGACTTATCCGTTGAACATCTAATGCATAACGATAGCATCTAGACTCCTTTGTTGAACATCTCATGTACAACGATAACATCTCGACTCATCCATTGAACATCTGATGAATAATGATAGCGTCTAGACTCCTCCGTTGAACATCTCATGTACAATGATACCATCTCGACTCATCCGTTGAACATCTCATGTACAACGATAGCATCTCGACTCCTCCATTGAACATCTCATGTACAACAATATCATCTTGACTCATCCGTTGAACATCTAATGTATAATGATAGCATCTCTATTCCTCCGTTGAACATGTCATGTACAACGATATCATCTTGACTCATCCGTTGAACATCTAATGTATAATGATAGCATCTCTATTCCTCCGTTGAACATGTCATGTACAACGATAGCATCTCGACTCATCCGTTGAACTTCTAATGTATAACGATAGCATCTCGACTCCTCCGTTGAACATGTCATGTACGACGATAACAACTCGAATCACCCGTTGAACATCTCATGTACAACGAAAGCATCTCGACTCCTCCGTTGAACATCTCATGTACAATGATAGCATCTCGACTCCTCTGTTGAACATCTCATGTAAAACTACACCACATCGATTCCTTCATTGAACATCTAATGTACAACGATACCATCTTGACTCCTCCGTTGAACGTCTCATGTATAACGATAGCATCTTACCTCATCCGTTGAACATCTAATGTACAATGATACCATCTCGACTCCTCTATTGAACATCTCATGTATAACGATAGCATCTTGACTCCTTCGTTGAACATCTCATGTGTAATGATACCACATCGACTCCTACGTTGAACATCTCATGTCTAACGATACAATCTCGAATCCTTCGTTGAACATCTCATGTGTAACGATACCATCTCAACTCCTCCGTTGAACATC
>BQNB010152456.1:0-15771 GCA_026074375.1 Tanacetum coccineum
TTACTTAACCCTTGCTTGATGTAAATATTTAATTGTTTGATGCCCGTTTACATTGAACGCTAATTTTTAACTTACGCGATTTAAACTTAATTCATGAAATCACAAGCAAACGCGTACAATACAAAAGGTACATTGTGGATTTATCGACGTCGTCAATGACTCTAAAACACGGGTGTTATATCTACTCCACCATCATCACCACTATCCCTATGGTCTTCACCACTTCCCCAGATACCTTCTCCATCACTACCACTATCACCACCCTTACCTGTGTTATCACCAGCACCTCCTCCTAGCCCTATTCGTTCATTGGGCTATCGAGCTGCTATGATCCGGATGAGAGATGAGGCCGCATCTACTTCCCATTCTCTACCATTACCACCACCCTTCATACTCCCCCCACCAGACCAGATGCACCATCATTAGGGATACCACCACCCTTGCCCATATCTGTTCCTACTTCATCACCACCATTGCTACTACCCTCTGCTAGTCGTAGGGAGGACAGACCCGAGGTTACCTTACCACCTCGAAAAAGGTTAGGTATCGCTCTTGGTCATAGATACAAGGTAGGAGAGAGCTCATCTGCTGCTGCTGCTAGACCGGCTGGAGGACTTAGAGCAGACTATGGCTTTGTAGCTACTATGGATAGGGAGATCAGGCGTGATCCATAGAGAGAGGTTGGATATAGGATCACCGACTCGTGGGACGAGATAGTTGAGACCCTTCAGGGGGCACCAGTTAGTACTGACACAGAGTTGGGTCGACATATGACATCATTTGAGACTAGGGTTAGGCAAGGCACGTATAAGATTTATACGAGGTTAGACGATGAGCAGAGTCAGAGACAGCTATTAGTTGGTCGGCTCAATATGTTGTTTAGAGAGGGACGAGCACATGCATATACACGTCATCAGATGGAGACAGAGGTTAGATTGTCCCGAGAGGCTTGGAGGCGATCGATGGATGCGAGTGATCTTGCCCGTGGAGAGGTTATGTCACTGTGCACTACCGTACTGGGACAGATGTCAGAGATTAGAGAGTTGCATGCTGCTGATCGCAAGAGACAGGCTGTGATTTCAGAGATGCTGAAGGCAGACCATAGGAGATCTGCAGAGATAAGAGAGTTGAGGACAACTGATCATACCCGATAGCAGCAGCTTATACAGACATTGACAGTGATGCAGTCATTATAGGGATAGGTGACCACATTACAGGGACAGGTGATCACACTACAAGGATAGGTTACCGCACTATAGGGACAGCAGGGACCCATTGGAGGTCCTGCATAGCCAGAGCTGCCAGAGGAGGCTGGTAGCAGTTCATTTTATCTTGTAACCTAATCGTTGTGATCATTTTGTATCTGAACCAATCATGTATGTTTTCCAATTATAATAGGGATGCTGGTATTATGTCATGTCTTAATCGATTTATCATGAATGAAGGTTTATTAGCAACACAATGTTAATTTTAATTCAGTTGTGCATTTCACTGTGTGATGTGATCTCATTTTACTTACTGGGTATATGTCATGTCATGGTTATGATTTTATGAAATCTAACGGGTATTATATTTTCTCATGATTTGAAGAAAATGGCACCAAAGAGAAAGACCACGAGGTTAAACCCATAAACAACACCAGCCGCAACAGCCGCCACCACTACCACTGTCACTAATGCCCAACTTCAGGCAATGATTGACCAAGGCATTACTGCCGTTTTGGCAACACGTGATGCAAACACGAATGGCGTCGACAGCCACAATTCAGGAACAGGTGCTAGGAGAAACGAGCGAGCCACTCATTGAGTGCATAACTACCCAGACTTAGTTGAAGTGCCAACCTCTAAATTTCAAAGGCACAGAAGGAGTTGTCGAATTGACTCAATGGATTGAGAAAATGGAAACTGTGTTCCGCATAAGCAATTGTTCTGTGGCAAACCAAATCAAGTTCTCTACTTGTACTCTTCTGGGAAATGCTCTAACGTGGTGGAACTCCCACGTTAGGACTGTTGATAATGACATTGCTTATGCAATGACCTAGACTGAACTGAAGAAGAAAATGACTGACAAGTATTGCCTAAGGACCAAGCAAGAAATTAGAAATGGAGATTTGGGATCTGAAGGTGAAGGGTACCGACTTGACAAGTTATACCCAACGCTTTCAGGAATTGGCTTTGTTGTGCGGGAGGATGTTTCCCGAAGAATCAGATAAAATTGAAAAATATGTCGGTGGCCTTCCCGACATGATTTATGGGAGTGTAGTGGCGTCTAAACCAAAGACAATGCAAGATGCAGTTGAAATTGCAACCGAGCTAATGGATAAGAAAATCCACACATTGGCTGAACGCCAGACAGAGAGTAAAAGGAAGTTTGAAGACACCTCAAGGAACACTCAGAACCAACAACAACAGAACAAGAGGCAGAACACTGGTCGGGCCTACACTGCAAGGACTGGTGAGAAGAAGCCATACGGGGGATCTAAACCTCTATGCGCTAAATGCAATTATCACCATGACGGTCCATGTGCTCCAAAATGCCACAAATGCAACAAAGTTGGCCATTTTGCCCGTGACTGTAGGAGTACGGTAAATGCCAACAATGCTAACAATCAGAGGGGCACCGGGTCGGGTCAGAGACCTACTTGTTTTGAGTGTGGAGCCCAAGGGCATTTCAAGAGGGAGTGTCCAAAGCTAAAGAACAACAACAACCGTGGTAACCAAGTTGGAGGTGGCAATGCTCCAGCCAAGGTCTATGCGGTAGGGCATGCAGGGACAAACCCAGACTCCAACGTCGTGACGGGTACGTTCCTTCTAAACAACCGCTATGCTTCTATCTTATTCGATACTGGTGCCGATAGAAGTTTTGTATCCACTGCATTTAGCTCCCAAATTGATATCACACCAACTGCATTAGATCACTATTATGACGTTGAACTAGCCGACGGGAGAATAATTGGGTTGAACACTATCCTTAGGGGTTGTACATTAAATATCCTGAACCACCCATTCAACATAAATTTAATGCCCATAGAACTTGGTAGTTTTGACGCTATAATTGGTATGGATTGGTTGGCAAAGTACCAAGCAATCATTGTGTGTGCCGAGAAGATCGTTCGTATCCCCTAGGGAAATGAAACATTAATTGTTCACGGTGACGGAAGCAACCGGGGACACGAGGCTCGTCTGCACATTATCTCGTACTCCAAAACACAAGAATACATGCTAAAAGGATGTCCAGTCTTTTTGGCACATGTTACTACAAAGGAGGTTGAAGACAAGTCGGAGAAGAAGCGACTTGAGGATGTACCAATAGTTCGAGATTTTCTTGAAGAATTTCCTGAGGATTTGTCGGGTCTTCCTCCGACTCGACAAGTGGAATTTCAAATTGATTTGGTACCTGGTGTTGTACCTGTAGCACGGGCACCTTATCGACTGGCACCTTCTGAAATGAAAGAGTTGTCGGAGCAACTGAAAGAACTATCTGACAAAGGCTTTATAAGACCAAGTTCCTCACCATGGGGAGCTCCGGTCTTGTTTGTCAAGAAGAAGGACGAATCGTTTCGAATGTGCATTGATTACCGGGAATTGAATAAACTGACGGTGAAGAACCGTTATCCGCTCCCAAGAATTGATGATTTATTTGATCAGCTTCAAGGGTCGAGTGTCTACTCGAAGATCGACCTAAGGTCGGGTTATCACCAACTGAGGGTTCGAGAAGAAGACATTCCGAAGACCGCTTTCAGAACTCGTTACGGCCATTATGAATTTCAAGTTATGCCATTTGGTTTGACAAACGCACCTGCCGTATTCATGGACCTTATGAATCGGGTGTGCAAACCATATTTGGATAAATTCGTAATTGTCTTTATTGATGATATTCTGATATATTCGAAGAACAAGCAAGAACACGAAGAGCACCTTAAGTTAATCTTAGAGTTGCTTAAGAAAGAGGAGTTGTATGCCAAATTTTCCAAGTGTGAATTTTGGATTCCTAAAGTACAGTTCCTCGGTCACGTGATTGACAACCAGGGTATTCACGTGGACCCTACCAAGATCGAATCCATTAAAGATTGGGCATCTCCTAAGTCACCAACGGAGATTCGTCAATTTTTAGGTCTTGCTGGGTATTATCGAAGATTCATCAAAGGATTTTCAAAGATTGCCAAACCAATGACCAAGCTCACTCAGAAGAAGGTCAAGTTTGAGTGGGGTGACAAACAAGAAACAGCGTTCCAACTGTTGAAGCAGAAGTTGTGTAGTGCACCAATTCTGGCTTTACCTGAAGGAAGCGAAGATTTTATCGTATACTACGATGCTTCGATCAAAGGTTTGGGCGTTGTGTTGATGCAAAGAGAGAAGGTGATTGCTTATGCATCACGCCAACTGAAAATTCATGAGAAGAACTATACGACTCATGATTTGGAACTTGGAGCGGTAGTGTTCTCTCTGAAACTCTGGAGACACTATTTGTACGGAACCAAGTGTACGGTGTTCACGGATCACAAAAGTCTACAACACATTCTTAATCAAAAGGAGCTGAATATGAGGCAGTGTCGTTGGTTAGAATTGCTTAGTGATTACGATTGCGAGATTCATTATCACCTAGGGAAAGCAAATGTTATCGCTGATGCCTTGAGCAGGAAGGAACGAGAGCCACCATTAAGGGTTCGAGCCTTAGTCATGACTATAGGTTTGAATCTTCCCAAACAAATTTTGGATGCTCAAACTGAAGCACGGAAACCAGAGAACATCAAGAACGAAGATGTTGGAGGCATGTTGGTTGAAAATTCTAAAGATCCGGAGAAATTTAGAACGGAAAAGTTGGAACCCCGCGCGGATGGAACTCTATGCTTCAATGGCAGGAGTTGGTTACCATGTTATGGCGATTTGAGGATTGTGATCATGCATGAGTCCCATAAGTCAAAATACTATATTTCTCCAGGTTCTGATAAGATGTACCAAGACATGAAGAAGCTATATTGGTGGCCCAATATGAAGGCAAACATCGCCACCTATGTTAGCAAATGTTTGACTTGTGCCAAGGTCAAGGCAGAACATCAAAGGCCATCAGGATTGTTGGTACAACCCGATATACCTCAATGGAAGTGGGACAACATCACTATGGATTTTGTCACGAAGCTTCCTAAGTCGTCACAAGGCTATGACACTATTTGGGTGATTGTTGACCGACTCACTAAGTCCGCAATCTTTGTACCGATGAGAGAGACTAGTCCGATGGATAAACTTGCAAGAATGTACCTAAAGGAGGTGGTCATGAGGCATGGAATACCTCTCTTGATTATTTGTGATCGTGACCCTAGGTTCGCATCAAATTTCTAGAGGTCACTTCAGAATGCTTTGGGTACTAGTCTGGATATGAGTACTATGTACCATCCACAAATAGACGGACAAAGTGAGAGGACTATTCAAACTCTCGAGGATATGTTGCGTGCTTGTGCAATCGACTTTGGAAAGGGTTGGGTTAACCATTTTCCATTAGTCGACTTCTCATATAACAATAGCTATCACGCTAGCATCAAGGCTGCACCATTTGAAGCACTTTAAGGTCGAAAGTGTTGTTCACACGTTTGTTGGGCCGAGGTTGGAGAAGTTTAACTTACTAGTCCGGAAATAGTGCAAGAAACAACTGAGAAGATTGTTCAAATCAAGCAGAGAATGCAAGCTGCTTGCGATCGACAAAAGAGTTATGCGGATCTAAAGCGTAAACCAATGGAGTTTCAAGTTGGGGATAAAGTTATGCTTAGAGTTTCGCCTTGGAAAAGGGTCGTACATTTTGGCAAACGGGAGAAGTTGAACCCTAGGTACATTGGACCATTCAAGGTGTTAGAAAAGGTTGGATCCGTTGCATACAAGCTTGAGCTTCCTGAAGAGCTGAGTCGGGTTCACAATACATTTCATGTATCTAACTTGAAAAAGTGCCATGCCGACGAACCATGAGCCATTCCGTTGGATGGACTACATTTTGATGACAAGCTTCAATTTGTCGAGGAGCAGGTAGAAATCATGGACCGTGAAGTTAAACGGTTGAAGCGAAGCCGCATTCCACTAGTTAAGGTTCGATGGAACTCCAGGAGAGGTCCTGAGTTCACATGGGAACGCGAAGATTAATTCAGGAAGAAATATCCACACCTCTTCACAAAGACCGCACCATCGTCAAGTGTCGTGTCTTAAGCCTTGAGGACAAGGCTCACTTAACGGGGGGAGACTATAATACCCTATGTTTTAGGTTCATTGACAGACTCGTCAATATATTCACTATGTATTTTTTCGGTTTTGTACGAGTTTGCTTTAATCGTAAACGTTAGTTAAATCGCGTAAGCTACAAATTATCGTTCATGTAAACAGGGCCCCCGTAAACATTAAATGTTTACATCAAGCAAGTGTTAAGTAATTATTTTGAGGATAATTATTAACTTTGTTCATTTTATTTTATTGGTTACATAAATTGTTTACGTTTCGCGATAAAAGTACGTTTAGGCATACCCGGAACTACATTAATTAATCTACGCTTCAACAAATGCCTATTATTATTTCCAATGATCAAAAAGTTTATCATAAACCTTTTCACTAATGGTTTTTAGAGATGTTAAATAGGATGCCCCATATATAAGAAATAACCAAGACTTGCACATTTAAATTGCAAGTATTCACTTCTAAAGTTATCTACACTTTACATTATAACATTATACTTTCATTTCAAGTATATACTTCATTTAGGTTAGCTAGATATTTCCTCCATAATTTATGGGGATGATTTACACATTAGGGAAAACATAGGAACATAAAACCTATACCTTTAGGTATGTATAAGTATTGAAGCTTATAAGCTTATGGACATGTATAGCGATTCTTGATCCAACTAGTCACCCCTTTTGATCCTTTTGCCGTCCCCCTCCCCCCTTTGATATTTCTATGAGTTTTAGTCTTTGTTATAAGGCATATGACTAGCACATTTATCATATAAGTCTTACACCTTTTCAAGAGATAAAACACATAAGTCTTCACTTGATAAAAATCAACATTCTCTCCCCTTTTTCTTCCTTATTAACCCACAGCATCAAACACCCCTTTTATATAATTAATAGTCTGATTTTCCAAGGCCATACACACATACCTACATCATATCTAAGATGTCTTAAGTTGTTTGCAAGGGTTGGTTAAAGGTTTACAAGTATTGAAGCAAGAAAAACAAGATTAGGGTTCTATTGGAATTAGGGTTTTCTAAGCTTGTATGCTTTGGTTTTTCAACTAAACAAGGGTTTAGATTGTGTTGGTCTAAAAACTCTAATCACTTTACAATATATGTTCTATATAGTAAAATCACCATTTAGGATACTCTTGAACATGTGAAATGAGTTTCTACTTGTGATTATGATTTTGAACACTTTTACATATGCTATGATGTTGGTAATATCATGTTAAAATGGATTTATAAGTGTTGTACTCTCTTGGTTTATGTATAAAAAAGTTGTGTACAAAGTTGTTAATTAGGGTTTACTTAATAACTTGTAATTAAAAGTTACATAATAAGTGTGTTTAAAAGGTGTTATCAAGGACTTGATGCTATGGACTTTTGGACAAGATATGGACATTATTATATGTAACATATATGATAAGTAAGGCCATGGAGGATTGTGGAAATTTTACTAAGTTATAAAGTAGATAAAACAAGTGATATCAATAAGTATATATATTATTTACAAAGTGACTGTTTTGGTTCGTGTTTTATGACAGCCCTATCATGTTTTATAAATATAGTACACCTCATGACGATTCAAAAAAGGTAAGAAACTCGAAAAACGGATTAATAACAAAAAAGATACGTAGTTTACGAGTTTTACGATAATAACCAGAGTTATAAAAGAATTTTTATAAAAACTTGTTATAATAAGAAATGTAATTTTTATTTAATCACACATATTTTTAGGATTCCAAAACAATAAGAAATGTAATTTTTCAATTAAAAACGAAGAAGTTATGAATTACGCGAGTTTATATACTTAAAATATATAAAAATACTTTTATAAAACTATTTTTATAAAAGTTACTATTCATCTCAGGAACATTTGTATTTCTAAACCTCATAAATAAATAGAACTTTTAATTACGAGATCGTGCTCGAAAGAATTACTAAAAACGGAGTTAAAACGAATAAAATACGGCGTTTATGATAATTAAAGTTTATAAAAGTAATTTTATAAACTACGAACAGTAAAACTTACTATTCATGACAGAAACATATATTTTGAAAACATCAATAAATTGATAGAACTTTCAATAACGAAGACGTACTCGAAAGAATCGCTAAAAACGGAGCTATAACGAATAAAATACGACATTTACGGGTTTTACGTTAATTAAAGTTATAAAAATAAGTTTATAACTGGTATGAACAGTAAAAATCACTGTTCATCAGAGGACTAAAAATATGAAAACGTCAAATTTTGATAACTCGTCTTAATACGAAAGCGTGGACATAAGAAACGCAAGAAACGGACTTGAAACGTGAAAGTTATGTCATTTTTACCAAAGGTATATTTATAAACGTTTTAACTTTATAAATGCGATTTCACTAAAACGATTAGATGGTGATTAGCTATATAGAATTATATATGGTAGTAGTTACCCAATGTGATTAGTACTTATACGACCTATATTGGATTAGGTTGCACTCGATCATTACCGTGACGCATTTTCTGTGATACACTTGATATACGCTCACTCAAGGTGAGTTCATAGCCCCACGTTTTACATGATTTTGTTTTACAAGTTTTTGGGGTGAGAAACATTCATTGTTTTACAATTGGACACAAGTGGATACTTTTACTTTATGATTACGTGTTGCCTAAGTAGCGATAACCCTAGTTGAGCCCATTATCATGAACTGTCAATTACTAGATTGTGAGCGCGAATGTTATGAATAGATCTATTGGGATTGACATCCCCATTCGGGTGATTAGCTATCACTGGGCAAACGAACGTATACCATGTCGAACATAGGATGTTGCGGGTTAGAACATCATCACGGGCAATGTAGGCCATTTATATGGTATTCATTTATGTCGAGCTTCAGTGTCATGAGCTTAGGGCAACGTAATTACATTTATATGATGTCTGCATCTGTTGCATTATCATACACTTGGGAAATCTTGTGGTCCTACATTATACGATTTATCAAACCTATGAATTCACCAACATTATTGTTGACGTTTTAAATCAATGTTTTTTAGGAGGTCAATAAGCACGAGGTGCAAGGGATACATTGGTGGTTTTGATTTGGATATCATGCATTAAAGATTTTGTCGCATTACATTTTGTATATCTGTTATGGGCTAGAAATCTTTGTATTTTGAACAAGTGAAGCTTCGGGCTTATGTAACAAATACTTTGTTAAATCCAATGTATCGATTTTAAACGACTTTTTTTGGTCGTTCTATATATATCTTGTGTTATTGATCATTGAAGTAACACGTCCCGGACCCTTATTCCGCTGCGACCCAATTTGGGGGTGTTACATCCTTCATGATGCCGGCTTCCAAAAGTCTTTCGACTACCTCTCGTATTGCCTTGTTTATTTCTGGTGCTTGGCTCCTTTTCTTCTACCTTACTGGAGGGTATCCTTCTCGGACATTCAGCCGATGCTCTGCTATATGTCACAGAACCCCTGTCATGTTTGTAGGTTTTCAAGCGAATACGTCTAGGTTACGCCTGAGTAATCCGCACAATGCCTTCCTCCTTTCCTCTATTAGAGTGGAGCCTATTGCAATTGTTCGCTCTGGATATTCCAGGTAAATTTCCACTTTGGTTGTGCCTCCGATCCTAAGACCATCGTGCATTCGAGTAGGATAATCTTGTTGCTTCGCAGTGTGAGTATTCCTCATTAGACTGGGAATTTTAACATTCCATGAGCCGTTGACGAGATTGCTTGAATTTTCCTTATTCCTGGCCTTCCTATGATCCTATTGTATGGAGATGGTGACCTTACCACCACAAAGTTCATCCATGTAGAAGTTGAATGTTCTGTATCCCCTATTTTCACCGGTAATGATACTTGTCCTATTGGCCATATGATTTCTCTGCTGAAACCGATGAGGGGTGTGGTGGCTGGCACCATTTGATTTTTCACTTCCAGGCATATCCTATTGAAGCAATATTTGTATAGTATTTCTGTTAGCCTCAAAATATTAAGTCGAACAAGGAAGCTCGGTCACTCAACGAGGAAGCTTTGATATTTATTTAATATATGTTGTAATAGGCTAGTTACGGGTATCAGGCTCGTTATTTAATCTAATATTGTATGCGTTGCGGGCTTAAGCCCAAGTTATCTTGAGCCCGACCCAAGACATTAAACCACACGGCCCAACAAAGCCTCTCTATGGCCGACCCATGTGGTGAAAGTATAAATACCCCTCTCCAAGTGTGGATAGGGTGTTTGTCTCATTTGTATTTTACTCTTGTAATCAACCATCTCATTTTCTCTCTTTATTTCTCTCTCTAACCTCTCTTTACATTTCTTCTTATTTTCTCTTTTTATTTCTTGTTCATAATGGTGAAGTGAAAGTGGTTTCGGGTTCATACAATTGGTATCACTTGCCACGGGCAACAAGGACGTTGTGATTTTTGGTGGTTTCTGTTAAAGACAAGAAGACAAGGAAGATAGTACATTTTGTTGTCTTGCAACCGATCTATCAATCCTTTGACAACCGATCTATTGTTTACTCAGTTAGAACCGATCTATTATAGAAGTTAGTTGGAACCGATCTACTACTTGTGTGTGGAATCCGATCTACTGAAGTGAAACCTATCATATGCTTTATCTAGGCCTTTTGTGTTAGTTATAGAAAAAAATTTAAATTGTTTCTTCAGGACATTCTTCTGCATCTTCTTAGATTCAACATTACCACCAAACCTACTCTTGATAGCAGCCCAGTAGAGTCTTTGCTACTTTTATGTTGCATGGAACCTTAGCTGATATTATCAGGAATAGCCAAAAGCATGTGCTTTTACTTTTCTTTCTCCTTTGTCTGCTAAAGGTGCTTGAGCAGTCTTGGAAGGTCTTCAGTTTCAACACCATTTTCATCAGTTGTTACTTGTATAGGACCATCACCATTCAAGATCACTTGCCACAAACTATAATCTGTGTTGGTGGGATACTGCTCCATCCTCATGCTCTAAAGGGTATATTCACCCTTCTTGAGGATATGAAGTTTTACAGTAGACACCATTTTAGGAGATTCTACTAGTGCTATTTGTGTTGCAGGTTCTTCACCAGACATTATGTTTTATAGGAAGAGATCTAGATCTGATAAAGTTTTTTTTATTTTTTTTTTTATTTTTTTTTTTTTTTTTTTTTTTTTTTTTCTTATTTAGAGTTTCTCCACAACTCTGATACCATTTGTAAAGTACCCCAAAATACAGATCTTCTTAACTTGTTAAAGCTAGTTAACCACGATAAATCCAAACTAACTATATAAAGAAACTATATTGTAATAACTACAAGTTTGCGGAATCTAACTGCCAATAACTACAGAAGAACAATGAATACTAAACTTGAATATATTGATTGCAAATATTCTGCCAAGGTTACAGAATAACTAACTATGAGATATGTGTTTTCTATGAAAATTGATATATCTAACTATGCTGTAGGGTTCCTTTTATACACTAAGGAAAACCCTAATGGGCTTACAAAACGCGTATAATGATAATGCATATCTATTCCTAATATATATTATGCATATCACTTTAGCAGTACTAACTATATAATACTAACAGTACTAATAAACTAACTAACAGTACTAACTATACTGGCAATACTATCATTTGTACTGGCAGTTATAACTAATATAACTAGCTATACAACTACATTATTCTATTTTACAAGTCTTTACACAGCATCAATCTTGAACCATAGAAGTAAAGTTATACTGCAGTAAAACTTAAAATTCCCAACAAACTCTTTCAAAAAGGGTTAATAATCTGTATAGGTTATAGACAGGTCTTTTGGATCGTTGGTACTTAATAGCTACAACCAGGATACTTTAATATTAAGACTTTTGAGAAATTAGGATCCTAGAAAGTATAGGACAGACCTCGAATGTCAATTCGGATATTTTGATATTAGAATACTAATTAAACGATACTTAGACATCACACAAGGAAACATGTCATAAACAGAAGTAATGAAATAACTAGGTTAGCACGCTTTTCAACATACAGTCTTCTTTTCAAATTACTTTTTCGCAATTTATTTTCCTGTCATGATTCTCAAAACAATTAAAACCATTTTTAAACATGTGACATTTCAAATTATAACTAATCTAAACTTAGCTCTTGGGACAACCTCAGATTTACCAATCCTACTGTTGCGGTTGTTGTAAGGGACTTCTACAAGAAGTGTTACAACTCCTTAGGCAGTGTACCTAACCGTTGTAGTAGTAGTATAGGCAAGACTCGAGGGTTGTTATCGTTCTCTAGGGAAATAGTTTGGGAAGGCTTGATCACGGTCTAACAGAATTCTAGGGGTTAAAAGAAGATTAGTTTTGTATTTTTATATTTATAAGAAAGCAGTAAAATCATATGTTTGAGAGGTTTGGTTGGTTTTAGCTATTAAACTAAATAATGAACTACGCTAATGGTGATAACAATATAATAAAAAGATTGTATTCATTTAATCATGTATTACACCCTAGATTGCTTCTCCTAGTGTTGTTCCTTTGTCACACTTGTGATGATCTATGTAATTATTTCCTAAGTCATGAACAGATTACATGAACTCGCCGTCTATTTAATATTCCATTGAGGCAAAACACAAAGTTAGGTAGTATGAAGACTATTACCAGGCCCCAAGAGTTTATTAAATGCATTTGAAATATATTAAAAGTGGATCAACCATATAAAGGGCAAGGTAGTATGAAGACCGTTACCTGATGGTATCCTTTCTACACAATCATGTTTCCCTAGACATATCGACAGCAATACAAACAAAAGCTTGTTTTCTAAAGCCTAACATGCATATTAATCATAAGAAGCAACACTACTAAGATCTACATTCTAGGTTTCATACAATCATAAATGAATACAATAAGGGGTTTAGCCAAACATGTTAAAGGTAAAGCAAGAACAATAAAGAATCAAACAACAAGACATATTGAATGATTAAAGATAGTCTTACTTGATTAAAACATGAATTGAAGGAGGTACAATAGGGTTTTGAAGCCTTAAAATCGTCCTAATAAGCTGCCAAATGAACTAGGGTTTTTCTCCTTTTTTACTCTAAAGTTACACACATAAAAAAAAAAAAAACCCCACCCCCCCCTAATTTCGGGTCTTATATTATAAGAAACGCTGTGACGGCGTCGCATTTTAATCGTGACGCCGTCATAAAGTAGAATCTTCTAGATCCGAGTTGAGTCGATGCGGGCTGACGCAGTCAAGAGATGATTTGACATCGTCACTAGATGAAGTGTGATGGCGTCGTGTATAAATGGTGACGGCCGTCTCTAGGCTCTGAGACTTTAAATCTTAAAGAGTCTTGGTATTGGTTCGTAGTCTTGTTTGTTTCTTCTCCAAATGAGCCCAAGTCATGTGTATTTTCTCCAAATGCCTTCCAAATGCTAAATACCTGAAAAGGAATGATTAAGTACCTATTTTGGGCATAAATGCACGATTTAGGGGGTTAAACGACCCTGAAAAAGTGTATAAAATAACACCTCGTCAAATACCCCTACACTTGGGATTTGCTTGTCCTCAAGCAAATAGGCTTTTCTACCTAGACATTAGCAGTATTAGGATCATTTAACCTACTCTTTAAAAGTATTTACAACTTGTGGAGTGTGTGTATCAACCTTGATAATTAAAAGCACAGAAAGCATACACTAGCACCTCACATAAGTGTTTGGGATTCTCTCTTTCTCTCGGGTGTATAATAAATTATAACATAATGGGAAACATAAATCAACACTCATTACCTGTCATAGCATATAAATTACCATAGGTTTGGTAAAGGATCAAACCTCCACCGGTAGGTGCAAGCATTATTCATTACTATCTAAGAGGTCTTTTAAAGGGTTATAGGGTGTAGGTGTAAGATAACATATAATGGAAACAGAAACGGATGGGATACATTTGGGTGGCTTTGGGTGAATTTGGAGTGGAAGGGTTAGCTAATTATTTACATGAATACACTTTGGTTTGTATGCTAAAACCAAGACCGGCCTATATATATATATATATATATATATGTATATATATATATATATATATATGTATATATATATATGTATATATATATATATATGGAACATAATACATCATAACATGGGGTTTATAACACGTACCTCTGCACTTGAGCTTTTACATGCTCGATATTTACAATCTAACTAATGACCCTTATTGAGGTGGATCAAAATAACATGAAGATCATCTAACAAATGTATGGGGGTATTGACTTATTTTCTTCCCCATTCATCCTCGAAATAAATACTACCATGAATCCAATCGTCCCTAAACTGTATTTACAAGGATAAGGACTTAGCAACCGTGTACTCAAATAATTAACTTGGTTTAAAACAATAATGTACTAAAGGTGAGTACATACAAGGTAGGCTAAGTCGATTTGGGTGTAACGATTGGTTTAAGGGTTAACAATGTTCTTCATTAATAATCTGGAATCTATCAGAAAATTATGAGAACTGTGAAAAAGGATAGGCTCAGAGGGTTATACTAAGGGTATCCTGTACTAAAAATGAGTGCATGGCAAAGGTGTGTGTAACACCCCCATTTTTACATATAGCAGCGGAAGCTAATCTGGGGTATTACTTCAAGGTACAACAGTCATAATCATAGAAAACGAATCAAAAAGAGTCGTTTATGAAAATAAGTTATCATTCTTTATTTTTTCAGAGTTTTTACAAAAGAGAGGTTTCCAGAATCTAAAATACAACATTTGAATGATAACGGTTTTTCCATCTTCGTGTCCTCGTCACTCCGTGCCATTAGTTACCTGAGATAAAACATGCTAAAAAGTCAACACAAAGGTTGAGTGAAATCCATAGGTTTAAGTAATATAATTTGAATGCAAATGCGATATTTGGGTTACGTTGATATACACCCAGTATTGAAAACATAATTTATTATTGCCATTAGCTCATGAATCCGATGCCTTAGGTTATAATGATAATATTGCCCCTGCGGGCACCTTTGCCAAAATACCCGCGTGATTTCTAATGATGTGCAATTGGTTACACGTAACTGGGTACACCAACGGGGAGTCCAGCCCAAATAGATCTATTCACATCATTCGCGCTTACTACGGAGAGTAATTAACGGTTCATGATTATGGGGACTTAAAGGCAAAGCAGTTACTTAGGCAATAGTAAATTGAAATAACATGTAGAAATAATATGCCTAGAATAACGACTCTGGGGCTTCGTTTCTTGGTTTATTTTGCTTCCTTTCTGAAATGGAGCCTTCTTAGGACCTCTTAGCACTTATTGGAGCAAAGGATTGCTGCCTATAATGGGTATGAGATAAGAGAGTGGGGGATAAAGAAAAATGAAGTGTTATGGTTCCTATTTATAGTTAAAGGACCCTTAAAGGCCACGGTATGCTTTCAATCTGAGTTAGGACACAAAGGAGGTCTAGAGGGTGATAAGGAGAGTCTAATAGATATGTTGGTTAAGCTAGAATCTAGCTATGGTGAGGTGTTTTGGTCTTGGTATGCCGCGGCTAGGATAAGGAAACAAGGATG